>CM060589.1:600000-828734 GCA_030625065.1 Alectoris magna
AGGGGTGGGGCTGAGCCTCCCCCCTCCCCTGCATCGCCCCGCTGCAGACTAAACAGCAGTGGGGATGGGGACGGGGACGGGGGCAGGATGGTGCCGTCCTTCCCACGTTTGCACACGCGTGTGCATGCAGCGTGTCCCCCTGTCACCCCGTGGTGCCCAGGGCGATGTGTCTCTGCTGTCTGTCTGTCTGCCTGTGCCCCCCACCCCCACCCTGCACCGCTCCCTCCTTCCCCCACTCTCATCCTCCCCCACGCCCACCTCTCCAGGCACCTTCCTCTTTGATCTCCGCTCTGCTTCTCATCCCCCCCAAGCTCCAGCCCTCCCCCTTCGCCTTTCCTATTCTCCTTCCCTTTATCTCCCTCCTGCCTCCAGTGCCTGCTCCCTCCCGCTCGTCTCCCAAAACATTGTCACAGGGTGGGGGTGGGCACCAGGCAGGGACATTTGAGTGTCCCCAGGTCCCCCTCCATGCCTGGGGTATCCCCTCCTCTGGTGTTGGGGTATCACATCCTGGGGGCTTTGAGGTTCCTCATCCTGGGGTTTGGGGGATGCTGCGCTGTGCCGTGTCGTGTCATTCCATGCTGTGCTGTGCCGGGTCTGACGGGGCTGTGCAGACAGAGGCAGGGCTGGGGACTTAGCAGCTCCGTTATCTGCTGCTCGCTCATCCCCAGAAGGGATTTCTGCCTCCCCCCTCTCCCACTCCACAGTGGAAATCATTTGAATATTTAACAGGAGGCTTACAAGGGAGAAGGGGAGCGCAGGGGAGAGGTGCTCCCCTGCCACCCTGGGGGCGTGAGATGTCCCTTGTCCCACTGAGCAAGCAGGGAATGCAGTGTCCTGGTCCCCAAGCCGACTCCCTGCACACGTGCGACACACAGCCACTGGTGTGTGACACAGCCACACGGCGTGACACTGAGCCACACGCGTGTGACACAGCGTGACACACACACACATCCCCTGGTCGATGTCCACATGACGGCCGCTACACCACAGGGACATGGCCCATGGGGCTGAGGACAGCTCTGGGGTCACCAATGCCACCATCATAACGGAGCACTGGGCAACGTTTGGCACATCCCAGGCCGTCCCCAATCCCTACTCTCTGTCCCCAGTGGCGCAGACGCGGTTTGTGGAGGAGCCTGAGGACCAGACCGTGGTGGCTGGGCAGAGGATTGTGCTGTCCTGCGTGGTGCTCAACTACTCCGGGATCGTGCAGTGGACCAAGGATGGGCTGGCGCTGGGAATGGGGCAGGGCCTCAAAGGTATGTGGGGAGAGCTTGGGGCTGGGATGGCACTGCAAAGAAAGCTCTTGGCATTGGGGCTCCTGCGGTGCTGCATCGCCATATTTCCCAGGATCAGGTGCTGTTCTCTGCTCCTTCCCCCATGCACCAGGATCCCTGTGTGGCTGGGGTCCTGAATATATTGGGGTCCTGAATATACTGGGGATCCTGCATGCAATGGGGTCCTGCTCACCCTGGGGTTCTGCATGCATTGGAATGCATTTGCACAGATGAGGGTCGGATTGGGATCCTGCATGCAGTGGGGTTCCTGAACACCAAGGACCCCACATGCCCTGGATATACCACACATGCTGGATCCACACTGCCCGCCCATGCCCCACATGGCACAGACCGAACCCCAGCCCTGGGGAGTTTGGGTTGGAAGCAGGGCATGGAAGACACAGCACCCTGCGGCACGGGGTCCCTGTCCCCTCAGTACCAACCCTGCTGTCCCCTCAGTACCAATCCTGCTGTCCCCACAGCCTGGCCACGCTACCGCATCGTGGGTACGGCCGACTCAGGACAATACAACCTGGAGATCAGCGACGCTGAGCTCTCCGACGATGCCGTCTACGAGTGCCAGGCAACCGAGGCCGCGCTGCGCTCGCGCCGGGCCAAGCTCACCGTGCTCAGTAAGGAGCAAACCCCCCCAACCCTCCCCTATCCCCTGGTTCCTCCCACCCCCCCCCCCCCCCCCCCAAACCCCCCAGGCAGGCGCGGGAATGCTGCTGCTGCTGCCGCCGCCGCGCTGCTCCCTCCCCTCCCTCCCGCAGCCTGGCTCTGCCATTATCTTTAATGCCTTAATCTATATTCACGCCGTGGCTGAGTTACGGGACCTACGAGTGCAGTAACTTTGATTTCCCTGACTTTTGTGTCTTGTTAAAAAAAAAAAAAGAAGAAGAAGAAGAAAAAGATAAGATGCCGGAGCTGCAGCGGAAATGTTGCATGAATGGGGTTTTGGGGCAGATTTCTTGCTTTTCTTAATTTTTTTTTCTCTCCTTCTTCCCCTGCCATTGAAATTCCCATTAGAAAGGAGGGTGATAAAAGGCAAGCAAGCAGGAGATGTGGCTGGGGTACTTGAGCAGCACACTCTGCCCACCCTACAGACCCCACGCAGGGACCCCCGGGTGCAAAAGGTGGCCCAGTGGGGCTGGGGGACACCTCCAGCCCTGCTGAGCTCAGAGGGTTTCCCTGCATCCCCTCCCCGCAGACTGAGGCCAAGATGGGGCAGGACTGGAAGGTTCCAAGTGGGGGTACCCAGATAAGGGGTCCCAGGCGTGGGGTCTTAGCTGGGGGTCTCCATCACCACATCCACTCCTCCTCCCGTTGCTGCCCATCCTATATATCCACACAGCTAGACCAGACACCCGGTTCCTATTTGCATCATTGCAGCCAGCTCCCCATGGTTGTTTGCAAACAGTCAGGCCCTTTCAAGCACATCCACCTCTGCAAGCACAATACGAACCCCCCCAAGCTCCCCACTTCCCTTCATGGCACCTTTGCTTTACCCCAGGAGCCAGCCCTAATAAATAAAGGTTTCCACTCCCTACCCCATGGGAAGGTTTCCGATGTCCCTGCCTGCATCTCATCCCCTGTCCCCTCTGCAGTCCCCCCCGAGGACCCCACCATCGACGGAGCCCCCGAGATCCTGCTACGTGCAGGGACTCCCTACAACCTGACGTGCCGGGCACGCAGCGCCAAACCCGCTGCCACCATCGTCTGGTACCGCGATGGGCTGCAGCAGGACGGAGCCATCACCACCACGGTACTGCCATCCCCTCGGCCCCACCGCGTCCCCACAAGGAGTCAGAGCTGATGGAGACTGTCCCCTTGTCACTGGCAGGAGGTGCTGGCTGATGGCAAGCGGGAGACAACCACCAGCCTGTTGGCCATCAACCCCACCGACCTGGACATCGGGCGCGTCTTCTCCTGCCGCAGCACCAACGATGCCATCCCTGCTGGGAAGGAAACCTTTGTCAAGCTCAACGTGCACCGTGAGTCCACCGTGGGCACGGAGGGGATGATGCCGGGTGACACGTGGGTGGCACTGGGGCAGAGCGAGGAGCTCTCAGGGTGTTGTGGGGTGCCATGGGGACCCCAGCCCCGTGGTGCCGAGCCGGTGGATGCTCACTGCGCTGCAGGCGGGGCTGGGCGGGCACTGCGTGGTGAACACCGACCTCCAGTGGCGGCTGCGGGAAGGCACTGCCTGGCCGAGCCAGTGCTGTGTGGGGATGCTGGGTGTTGACGACTATAGGGGGGCTGGGTACCCAAATCTATGGGGGATAATGGGTATCCAGTTATGACTGGGGATGTTGGGTGCCTACATCTAGAAGGGATGCTGGACACCTAGATCTAGCATATATGATGGGCACACACATCAGCCAGGGATGCTGGACACCTGTCTGGGTAGGGTTGCTGGGGGTGTGGGGCATGGTGGTTTTGGGGCTCTCCCTTCCCACTGTGCCATGCAGTGTTCGGCTGGGGGATTCACCCCTTGCTCCATCCCTGTCATGCCGAGCCCTCCTCAGCTCTCATGGTGGCTGCGCCCACCTCCCTGCAGATCCCCCGACTGTCACCCTGTCCATCCAGCCGCAGACGGTGCAGGAGGGTGAGCGGGTTGTGTTCACCTGCATGGCCACCGCCAACCCTGAGATCAAAGGCTACAGGTGAGGGCACACCTGCAGGGGCTCACCCCGACCTCCATGCGTGATGGTATAATGTTGGGGGGTCCTGACCACATTCTGTCCCCCCTCCCCCCCCCCATCCAGGTGGGCCAAGGGGGGGGTGATCATTGAGGATGCCAAGGAGAACAGGTACGACACGCAGGTGGATTACACCTTCTTCACGGAGCCCGTCTCCTGCGAGGTGCACAACGACATCGGCAGCACCAACGTCAGCACGCTGGTGGACGTGCACTGTGAGTGAGGCAGCCCCCCCCCTCGACCCCCCTGGATGTTGCCCACCCCCCTCCTCCCCCCCCCCCCCCCTCACCCCCTATCTCCCCCCAGTCGCCCCTCGCATCATGGTGGCCCCCAAACCCACCGTCACCGACATTGGCTCCGATGTGACGCTGACCTGCATGTGGTCCGGCAACCCCCCGCTGACCCTCACCTGGACCAAGAAGGAGTCCAACATGGTAGGGCCGAGCCAGGGGGGCTCGAAGAGGGGCCATGCCCCCTTCTGGCCCCTATGACCTCCACATGTCCCCACCCAGGTGCTGAGCAACAGCAACCAGCTGTACCTGAAGTCAGTGACACAGGCGGATGCAGGGCAGTACATCTGCAAAGCCATCGTCCCCCGCATTGGCGTGGGCGAGCGTGAGGTCACTCTCTATGTCAACGGTGAGCAGGCAGCACAGAGCCTACTGCCACCCAGTGTCTCCTTGGTGCCCCTAGGTCTTCAGCAAGACCCCCTTGTGCCTCCCACAGGGCCCCCCATCATCTCCAGTGAGGTGGTGCAGTACGCGGCGCGTGGAGACCGTGGCAAAGTGGAATGCTTCATTGGCAGCACGCCGCCGCCGGACCGCATCGTGAGTGGCACTGCAGGGGCACACGGGGCATGGGGGACATCCCCTGGGGTGGCACTGATGCAGAACCCCCTGCCAGGCCTGGGCTTGGAAGGAGAACATTTTGGAGGCAGGGACGCTGGAGCGCTACACGGTGGAGAGGACCACGATGGGCAGCGGGGTGCTGTCCACCCTCACCATCAACAACGTGATGGAGGCTGACTTCCAGACCCACTACAACTGCACCGCCTGGAACAGCTTCGGGCCAGGCACTGCCATCATCCAGCTGGAGGAGAAAGGTCCCTACACCACCGCCAGCACTCACCTCCCATCCTCTGTTCCCCAGCTAACCACCCATCTGCTCATCCCCTGCAGAGGTCCTGCCTGTGGGCATCATCGCCGGGGCCACCATTGGGGCCAGCATCCTTGTCATCAGCTTCCTCGTGGCACTCGCCTGCTTCCTCTACCGGCGCCGGAAAGGAAGTGAGTGGGATTGGGGGCTGCAGATGTGGATGGGGCTGCAGATGGGGACAGGGATGTTGTCCATGCTGAGCCCACTGCTGTCCCTAGGTCGGAAGGATGTCACCCTGCGCAAGCTGGACATCAAGGTGGAGACGGTGAACAGGGAACCACTGACACTGCATGCTGACAGGGAGGAGGACACAGCCAGCGTCTCCACTGCCACCCGTGTCATGAAGGCCATCTACTCGGTAAGGGATGGCTCACACCGGGCTCACAGTGCTGGGAGCATTGGCTGGTGGGAGGAAACAGCCCATTTCTCTCTGTTTCTCCTGCAGTCGTTCAAGGATGACGTGGACTTGAAGCAGGACCTGCGCTGTGACACCATCGACACCCGCGAGGAGTACGAGCTGAAGGTCTGGGCCTGGTTTGGGAGTGAGGGATGGAGATGGAAAAGGATGAGGATAGGATGGGATGGGATGGGGAATGGGAATGGCATGAGATAGGATGAGGTGGAGATGAGGGCAAGAAAAGGAGTGGGGATGGGAACATGGATGGGATTGGGGAAGAGGAAAGCTCTGTCTTGTGCTGGCTGTCTGCGGGATGCTCAGAGGAGGGCAAGGCCCAACTCCTCACCCTGCCCAGCCCGGCTGTGCACATCACCCACCCTCCCTTCCCCACAGGACCCAACCAATGGCTACTACAACGTCCGTGCCCACGAGGACCGCCCAGCCTCCCGCACTGTGCTCTATGCTGATTACCGAGCTCCAGGGCCAGGCCGTTACGACGCACGCCCACCCTCACGCCTGTCCCACTCCAGTGGCTACGCACAGCTCAACACCTACAGTCGTGGCCCTGCATCTGAGTACAGTGCTGAGGCAGCAGCAGGCACCGGGGCACCTCCGGGCACAGCAGGTGGTGAAACAGCCAGCCAGCTCTCCTATGAGAACTATGGGGGGCACACTGCCTTCCCAGCCGGCGGTGGCTACGGCGGGTACCGGCTGGGCTACGGGCAGCCCACCAGCCTGGAGCGGGCACCCTACGATGCCTATGACCCCATGGGCAAGTATGCCAGTGCCACCCGCTTCTCCTACACCTCCCAGCACTCGGACTACGGGCAGCGCTTCCAGCAGCGAATGCAGACACACGTTTAGGGTGGGCGGAGGGTGGCGGGTGATGGGGTCCTGGTGACCATCCCCTGATATTCAGGGGCACATCATGACCCCCTCGCCCCACTTCTGCCTGCGCCGGGTCCCTTCTCTTCGAGCTTCCACTCCCCGCTGGGATATTGGTTGTCTTTACGGTACCTTCCCAAAGGGGTCCAGGGTGCCCTCCTCCGCTGGACCCCCAGATCCCTCCCTGTCTCAGCTGGGGGTACCCTGGAGCCCTCCCAATGGGGGCATGGCCCCGCCAGCACCGCCCATCCTATGGCACATGGGAGATGCTCTGTGCGTGTATATATCTGTATGCACACAGAGGTGCTGTGCCTGGCTTCTGTTTTTCTCCCTAAAACACCCCATCCCAGCCTGTTGCCATTCCCTGTGCCTTGACTTTGGGGACACCCCACGCTCAGGGTTGGCTCCCTTCCGTCCATCTGTCTGTCCATCCCAGTACAGTGAGCTCAGCGGAGCCCCCATACGCACACCCACGGCCATGGGATGGGAGCCCTTGGTGAATGTATATACAGGTATATTGGAGAGCAGGGCTGGGCTCACCCCTGGAGAGGGATTTTGGTCCCCAGATGGGCACTGGGGGCAGCGGAGACCTCGATTCTGCTCAGAGCAAGGATTGGGGCTGTAGATGAGCACAGTGGGTTTGGGGTTCACATTGTGAGTGTGGAGGCACAATGCTGGCGTGGGAGGGCACCCCCATGGACCCTTGGGATTAGGTACGAAGCTCCCTCACCACATGCTTGGCTCTGGCATAGGGAGGGGGAGAGCTTGGTGGCTCCTGTCCTGCAGAACTTCCTCCTCCTCCTCCTCCTCCTCGCTGCCCCATGGCTTGCAGGTACGATTTGGCCGCAGGACGGTTTGGGAAGGGGCACGGCTGGGGGTCCCCTAACCCTCCTGTCCCCATCGGGTTTAACCACGACCCCAAAGGTACTGTCAGGACGGTGCTGAGCCTGAGCCCAGCCTGAGCCCCCATCCCGGCTGGACCGTGTGCCATTTCTCGCAATGGTGCCTGATGTAACCCTGGCTGTCGCCCCCAAATGCTGCACCCCACTATAGCAATAGCACCCCGGCAGCATCCCGCCCCGAAGCCAAGCTGAAGCTTTAAACTCCACACCCCAGGGTGGGGGAGCGGGAACAGGAACCCCCCCCCTACCCCCCTACCTGGCCTAAAGGGAGCCCTGGGACAGGCGGCAGCGGCCGGAGAGTGGGGGCAAGCGGGTCCCCTCCCAGCACAGGCTGTTGTAGACTCCCCCCCCCCCCCCCCCCTAGAGACACGTATCTGTGACCCCTACCCTGCCCCAACCCCCCCAAAAAAAAACCCACCATTTTTTTATTTTCCATTTTCCTTTTTTTTAAATATTATGTACTATATTTTTAGTCTTAAACACGATATATTATATATATTTAATTTTTTTATATATATATATAAATATAAATGTTAAAAAAAGAAAAAAAAAAAAAAGAAAGAAAACGACAGGGCAGCACTTTGCCTTTGTTCTGAAGGAGCAGCTCAGGGTGGTGCTGGGGGCTCTGCTGATGGGGGATGTGGGTGTTGGTGGGGACCGGGACACAAGGATGGGACATGCTGGTACTGACCCATTTCTTTGCCAAAGCTTTTGGCAGGAGCTGGTGCCAAGTGGGGCTGGGCACGCTGGCAGCCCCTCCTCACCCATCCTCACTGCATTTTATTTCCCGCAGACAAGCC
Organism: Alectoris magna; assembly: GCA_030625065.1. Lineage (NCBI taxonomy): Eukaryota > Metazoa > Chordata > Aves > Galliformes > Phasianidae > Alectoris > Alectoris magna. The sequence goes on from CM060589.1 coordinate 608,119, forward strand.
TGCAAACAGGCTCTCGCTTAATGATTTTGTTTCCCTACAAATGTAGCCTATTACTTTGTGTGTTTCCACGCCTGGTTTATTATGCATGAACCAGGCAATTTGCCTGCTGCTCCCGGGACCCATCTTTAAAACAAAAAGGTGCTTTGTCATTCTTAATGGCTTTTGCTGGAGCGTGGAGTGTGCTGTTGGTGGATGGATGGAAGCATGGGATGGATGCACAGAGAGATGGAGAAGAAGGGAGAGGGAGACATTAAGTTTCTTCGCTGTCCATAACCCCTTTAACTCAAAGGCTGTGATGAGGAGCGTGGCTTGGGTAGTTCTCCCCTGGCCATCAGCCAGAGCTGTGAATTCACACCTGGAGATGAGATTGGCTCTGAAATCCAGGCCCTGGGGGTGATTCCACCTCACTAAAGAGGCAGCCGCATTTCCCCAGGACACAGCCCTTCCTCCTCACAGTGCAGCTCATTTATGCCGAGATGGATTCTCATTTATTCCCCGGGATGGAGCGAGCTCACCGCCCCCTCAGCTCCACAGAAATCCCTTTCCTCTCTTCCTCCCCGCGGCCACGGCGCAGCTCAGCCTCCCGAGGAACAGGGGAGGGTGATGTTTCACTTTGCCTTCATTCGTGATGCACTGCAAAGAGGGAACACCTCCGCAGTTTGGGGAAACACAAGGGGGTGGGGGGGAGCTGACCCCAGTTCTGCTCACTGCAGCCCAGCAAAGCCCTGGGGTCGTCCCCATCCCCTGTCCCATGCTCTGGGGTCGTCCCCATCCCCCATCCCATGCCCTGAAGACATGGAGGGCTAGGATGTGGGCTGGCAGCATTTAAAGGCATCCTTGGGAACCGGAGTGCCCCAGATACGAGTTCCTGGCAGAGCAGCAGCCCCACGGCCCCCATCAGGGCTTGAATCACACTCCCAGCTGCCCTGAAAACCACAGAGGGGCAAAAAAGTGAAGATTTCAGAAGAAAATCATCATTCACCTCCCAGAGCCCGAAGATAGCATGCTGGAGGTGCACAGAGCTGAGGTTCCCATCCCTGCCCTCTCCACTGTCATCCTGGAATTTAATCTTCCTGCCCTTTTCCACCCAGCCCGGTGATAAAATCTAATCTGATTTCGCTCCTAATAAATCAGCACGTTGTTGGATAGCACTAACAGGAGGGCTGGGAATGCCTCTGCACAGAAGCCAGGCTGAGCACAGCTGCCTTGAGCCAAAATATGTTTTTTTTTCTGTGTGCATTTAAAAAAGACAGCACTACCAGTGCCCACTGAAATAGGCCCAAGGCCCACAGGGCCGGGATGGCACCACAGCGTGAGACAAAGGGACAGTGATGTGCACGAGGGCTCCTCAGTGATGGGGACCCCCCAGGTGGCACAGGAGGGGACAGCAGTGAAGGTGACACATGATACAGCTACCACAGAGCCCGGCCATCGCAGGCCTCAGCCCCCCGCAGCGGCGCCTCACTGCCCAGCGCACACGCCCCGCCTCCTCCCCCGCCCCCAACTGGGCGGGCACTGAGCACCGCCCCTCACAGTCGGGCAATTTATAGTGTCGGAAATCCCGCGAGACTTAGCAGGCGTATCCTCGAGGGAGCGAAAGTGAGGCGCCGTGGCGGGCTGTGTGCGGCGCACTATTTGTGCGTCATTAGCGTGCGCCCAGCGGCGGCCGGGGAAGGCAGGGGTGGGGGGAGGGGAATAGTGGTAGTCCCGAGGCCTGGGCCCGGGTGGGGGTAAAGGGACCGGGCAGAAGGACCGCTGAGGACTGAGGCTGGGGCTAAGGAGGTGGGGGAGCTCAAAGGAAATCATGTGCTGGGGGAGGGTGAGGTGTGGGGGGCGCTGGGGCCCCCGCAGGCCTTTATGGGGTGGTGAGGTCGAGCCGGGCCGCGCCGAATGCTGCAAAGTGCCAAATGGTGTTTCTGCGGCCTGGCCCCGGGAGGGAGCTGTGTGTAGAGGTGGATCTCTATTCCTGTTAGTGATAAATAATAAAACACCGCTTCCCTTCTGTGCGTGGCCTCAGGCAGCACTTTATGCCGAGCCGTGGCCTATTTTGCCGGATGTGTGCACAGCAGCCTGTTGTATTTTAAGTGTCCCAGCTTCTTTTTGAGAAGCAAAAATATCTTTTTAACAGTTTGGGCCTGTGTTTGTGTGCTCCCTCCCCACAGAGGGCAGGCATTCAAATGGTTACCTGGGGATGCAATTTTCCTGTGGTTAATTAGATAATGAGATGCAGAGCTGTGCTTCTCTTAGTTTTCAGCTGAGGTTTTGCCTTCTTGGAGCTGACCCGAGTGGCCACAGGAGGCACAGAGTGGGATCTGTCCCCAGCAGCATGCCTGCACTCAGTGAGTGCTAATGGAGCCTTCACTGCAGCCACGTGTGGAAATCAGGTCTGCAAGTCAGTGAGGCTGGCAGTGATTAAACCCTTCAGTACCTCATGCAGAGTTTTTCTGGGACTGTTTTGCTGCATGCAGTATCTCTCATTGCTGACCTGGTTTGCCCTTGTTCTATGGGTTGAAGTGGGAGCATGAGGATGGCTCTGGGATCTGGCCCCTGTGACGCGGTATCACCTGCTACATCCCCCCCCCCCACCAGAAAATGACCTGTTTTCTGCTGCCTGACTGCATGGCCATTCCTGAGGCTGCACTCCCCTCTGCTGGAAAGCCACAACCTCACAGTCGATCCTGCTCCAAGAGGAGGCTTCACCTGGGAGAAAGCCCCGAGCCCAGCAGGGTGGTGGTTGTGCAGTGCTTGGAAACCTGCAGACACAGCCTGGGTGTGCACAGTGACTTCAGTGTCCCCTAACCATGTACCAGTCCCTGTACTGGTGTGGAGGGGCAGTGAGGACAAGGGTCCCCTGAGGACACTGTTCTGGGTGCGTGGAACTGCTCTGAGTCCCTGCTTTGTGCAGGCATTGTCACCATCACTGTGGCTGCAGTGATGTGGAGGATGGGAAGTGGCTTCCCCCAGGCTCAGCCACAGGTTTCCTGTCTGAGCCAATGGCTCTGGCTGAGGAGCAGATCAAATTGCACTCGGTGCCAGTGGAGGAGCAGTCCTTCACCCCGACCAGCTGCAAAGTGATAGCTGGAGATCACTAAAATTAACTAATTTGAAGCTCACGTGGCCCCCTTGCTGGTGCGAGTGCAATGTTCCCAGCTTTGAGAAGAGCTTCGGTGCTTTTCCCCTCCCTCCCTGTGGGTGAAGTGACTGATTGCGGTCACGTTGAGCTGAGTTCCCAGCGAGCTGTGTGACTTCCCTGCCTCTGACAGGCGTTCCCTGCCTGCGGCAGCCCCGGGCTCTGTGCACATGGGGACAATGCAGGAGGGTTTGGGTGTTCAGGGTGCAGCCTGGCACGTCAGCAGTGCTGACCCCGAGCTCCCTGGGCTGGATGTGGCCATGTGGGGCTTGAACCCACAGGTTGTGGTGTGAGGCTGCTGAGCTCTGGCTACATCCACACCCCTGATTCTTGTAGGATTGCATCCTGGCTGTGTTGTGCAGCCTGGTGCCTTCAACCTCTTTTTTCTCTCAGCTGTCTTACTTCCCATGGGGCGAGCTGCTTTCCCTCATTGGCTGGAAATTGCTGCTCAGCACCTTTTACATCCTGCTTAGCTGCAAGGGATGTGGGAGGAATTGAGGGATGGGACAGCACTGGCTGAGCCTCAAACCTGAGAGGCAGCCATGAGGCCACGAGCAGTCCTTCTGCCCAGCACTTTGAGCATCCTCATCTGAAGGTACCCTGGGAGCAGGCCTGGCATTAACATTCCTTCGGGGGCACGTTAATTATTTTGCTGAAGCTGGAGGGCAGCCAGCAACCTTCCCTAACGCTCAGCTTAGCTTGAAAGACAGACGTGGTGTTGAAGCTGTTTCTCTTTTTACCCTTGGCTGGTTGGAGGCTCGAAATAAAAAACATGGTGGCTGAGGTGCTGATGGCTGACACCCAACGTGGGGCTGTGATGGCCTGGGGAGGAGGGTTCCTACCCCACATCCCCTCCTGTGTTGATTTCTTCACCCAGAGAAGCTCAGCTCAGCTGGGTGCGGGGTTTACCCAGGAAAAGGGTTAAAGGGAGGTCATAAACAGAAAGGGGAGCAACTTTGGACATGGTCTGATAGTGACGGGATGAGGGGGGATGGCTTTGAATGAAAAGAGGCAGAAGTTGGGAACTAGGGGGTTTCAGAGTCAATTTAGGCTCCCTGCTGTGGTTCTATGAATATCGCAGAGCTGCCCTTTGGAGGGGGATCAGGGGCAGGGATGCACTGAGTGCCACCGGCATTAATTGGGTCACGGCTTGTTAATTGGAGCATTGCTCATTGATTAGGGTACCAAGGATGCTGAGAGCCCAGGGGTCTCAACCACGCTTCCCCCCTGTGCAGTGCAGGTCCCGCACGCCCGCTCGTTTCCCACGAGCTAATTAAGAGACGCGCAGCGCTCCACGATGCTTGGCTGCCTACGGATTGCAGTGAGCTGCAGCTTTGCTCCTCCCCATCTCTGCCGCCGCTGACTCTGCCCACCAGATCTGCACAGAGCAGGAATGGAGGGGGACTTGGCCAGGAACGCAGCCCGGCTGCCCGCGCTGCTGCTGGCGCTGCTCGGCTTCGCGCCAGGTGAGTGCCCGGGCACCGTGCCCTCGTCCCGCGGGGTGGGCAAGTGGTGCTGCTGCTCTGTGTCCCTGCTGTTCTACATCCTCGCGGGCTCTCGGCCGCATGGGTCCGAGGCAGGCACACAAGCGCGTGATGCTTCACGGAGAGGTTTCATAACGGGGGGCAGCAAACATCCCACTGCCCCATCCTGGGGGGTTCTGCTTGCTGCCGCCACCGCCGCTCGCGCCCCGCAGAGCCCGTTAGCCCCGGGCTGTGCCTGCTGAGGCTCTTACGTAAAACGTTGAGAGAGGAATCCCCTTAATTCCCAGCGTGCTAATCCACACATTTAATAATTCCCATAAAACCCTCAATTCCGACAGAAAGCATCTTCTAGTCCGGGCAGATTAGCAGGGAGCTTTTATCTTCCTAATGCTTAATTGGCTTCGGAGCGTGCGGCCGTTGCACGGGGCTGGAGGTGGTGGCACAGGGTGCGTATGGTGGCACAAATATGGCCCTGCACGATGGCAGAGGGGCTGCTGGGGGCTGCAGGTCCTCCAGCCCCCCCTTGATCAGAGGTATCTGCTTTGGGAGCGTGGGGGTGATGAAAGAGTGAAGCTTCCTTGATGTGTGTCGAATAAACCCTGGGTTTAAATCGCCTTCGGAGATCTTTTGCTGAGGTCTGAGACCTGAGCTGGATCAGGGTGCACTGAGAACGCCCTCCTTCCTCTCCCAAACCATTTCTGGGGGCCCATGGCCTCAAGCCACCAGGACAGGAGGTGATGGTGGTGGCTGGGCACCCTCCTGCTTTCTCCAGCCATCGTTTCCCCTGTGCGTTGGGGGCTGTGGTGACCCCCTTCTCCCCTCGCTGTATCCTGGGGCTCAGCATCTGCTCAACATCTGTGCAAAGGGCTCACATGCCAGCCCACAGCTGGGCCCCAAAATGTGGGGATCCCCCAGGGAAGGATCACACGGGATGGGAGGGAGTGGGGCTGAGCCCAGCATAAGGCTGCAATCGATGGAAGGACCCAGAAGAGCCCCTTGATGTGCAGGATCAGAGCAGCAAGTGCCCAGTGGTGGAGAGCTCTGCTTCCCCAGCAAAGCCAAGAAGCAGCTTGTAATTCAGGCTGCACGAGGGCTTTTTATAAAGCGAACGCTGGGATGTCTGGTTTTAATCTGCTTTAATATAGAAGCACATCTGTTTCTGTCAGGGTGGGGGGAGAGGAGAGGACTGTGGGGACGCTTTGCCCAGGTCCCAGCATGGATGGGGCAAAGCCTGGCCTCACTGCTGGGCATCCCAGTGTGTAAAATGGGGACAGGTGGTGGGGGGCTTTGAGGAGACGCTGGCCCTCTCTCACCAGCAGGGCTGGAGGCGGTGGAGGAGACAGCTTGTAGGTAGGCGGGAGCTGCCGGTGCCAGGAGCTGGTGCTGAGCGTGACTGCAGAGCGCTGCCGGTGCTGCCAAAAATCCACGATGTAGGCTCAGCCCGAAGTCCTGGAGGTGGCTCCATCCCTCCTGGGTACCCACAGTCCCTTCCATGTCCCCACGCTCACCCACACGCGGCAGTGGGATGCAGGACTGGTGCGTGCCCACGAGTATTCCTCTGGAGCCGGATCCATCCTGGTCCGGTCCGGTCCAGTCCTGCTGCCGTAACTGTTGTGATTTTTCGTAGGCATCTGGGCCGAGGCGCGTTTTAAGGCGGACAATGAGGTTTTGCAGATGCTGGCGGGGAACTCCTCGCAGAGTCTGTTGGAGCATTGTTCTGGTGAGCGCCCGGCCGCAGTGCCGAGACCGCGCCGTTCAGATGCAGCTTCGGCATCCGAACACGTAGCTCTTGTTGGACATCAGCTCTCGATCCTGGCAACCTCCCCTCCCCGCTAGCAGCAGCTCCGCACGGCCTCCGTTGTGTCCCCATCCCGCAGAGGGACATTGCATTGGGCAGAGAGCAGACGTGTCTGCAACCGGGCAGGGCGATGCTTCCTCTTCCTCATCCTCTTCCTCCAGCTTGGACAGCGGTGCCGGGTGGGACCCGTCCCCAGGGATCCTTCTGCACATCCCCACGCCGTACCCTGCACCCTGGTGACTTTCTGCCTTGTTGTCCCCAGAGCTCCTGTTTGGCCAGGTGCGGGCGCAGCCCCAGCAGGTGTCTGGAGTCTTGGGGGGCTCGGTGCTGCTCTCCCCTGTGCTGCCTCCCGGCAGCAGGGTGAAGGAGATCGAGTGGAGCTTCTCCTCTGGTGCCGGTGCCACCATCCAGGTGGCTGAGTTTGGCCCAGGGGGATTCGAGCGCCCCGACCCCCAGGACCGCTTCAAGCAGCGCCTGGAGATGCCCAACGCCACAGCACTGAGGATTGGGGTCCTGGAGCTGGGAGACAGCGGGGTCTATGGGGCACGGATCAAACTGCACCCGGCGCTGGTGGAGGACCAATCCTTCAACCTCTCTGTCTATGGTGAGCGGCTGCCAAATGGGGGTGGGATTTGGGAACGCTAAAATGGGGAAGCTGTGGCACAGAGCAATGAGGTGACTTAGGTTGGACCCCAACCTTTCACGTCCCATGCTTGGCCTTCCAAGCCCCCTGTCTTTGGATCCCTTCTCCTATCACCCCAAACACCTGTGGGCTGGCTGTGCCCTGCCCCGTGATGCAGCTGAGCAGAGCCATGCCACGCTGACCCATTTCCTGTTGGGTGCAGAGTCGGTGCCGAGGCCCCGAACCCACAGCCAACTGCTGGCCAGCACCCTGGAGTGGTGCAACCTGACCTTGCAGTGCCAGGGCACTGGCAAAGGGGCTGTCAACGTCACCTGGAGGAGGGACAACGGCCGGCAGGAGCTGGGCACCGACCGCTCTCAGCTGTCCCCGGATGGCACCACGCTGCGCCTGGCCCTGCAGCCCGGCACTGCCAACGCCACCTACACGTGCACTGTCAGCAACCCTGCTGACCAGAAAGTCGTCCCCTTTGACCTGCAGAGCATCTGCCGCAGTGGAGGTGAGGGGCTGGGCTGTTCCAGGGGTCTGAGCATTCTTGGGGTGCCCTCGGCTTGGATGAGGATCCCATGGCTATCCCGTGGTTCAGCCCCTTTCTGTGTCCTCCAGGTGGACAGGTGTCTTTCTCCAAGTCGGGGTACATCGTCCTCACCCTCATCCTGCTGGCTGTGAGCCTTGGCGGAGCCTTCTGGTGCTGGCGACTCAACAGCGAGAAGTCAGCAGATCCAGGTCAGTGAAAACACTGGGAGCTGAGCTGTAATCAGGGCCGTTCCTGTCCCTCCCCCTTTGACATCCCATTCCCTGCAGCTGCCACCCCCACGGCACCAGCTGAGGAGAGCCCCCCAGAGCCCCAGTACACCGAGATCGTGCACCGCAGCCCCCCGGAAGGTAATGACCAGGTGAGGAGAAGTGGGGCTGGGCTGTGCTTGTGGGTCCGGAATGCGTTGGGGTCCCCATCGTATCGGGGTTGGAAGCACCACAAGTACCTCAATTCTGCCTCAGGGCCTACGTCCCCCTGAAAACAACCCGGAGCCGACCTCAACAGAGAAAGCACCAGGCAGCACCGTGTATGAACAGATCCACCAGGAGCCAGAGGACACGGCCGAGGAGGTGACATAGGCCCTCAGGTGCGGGTGGCCCGTGGCCGTGTCTGCCCCCGGGGGGACCGGGGCACGGGAGGCACTCCCCACCTCTGTCACTGCATGATGTGCCCACGCCAGGTCCGGGTATGGTGGAGAAAGGGGAGAGGAGGGATGAGCGCTGTCTGCAGGGAGGTGCACAGATAGATAGGTGGACAGACGGGGCGGCCCTTGGTCCCAGCTGAAGGATTTCTCTTCCCACAGGCGCCGACAGCGCTGGAGCATCAGGATGTAACTGAAGGGCTGTAACGTGCATTGTGTGCCAAACCCGACCCCTTTCCAGCCCCTGGTTTGGCTCCAGGGATGGAGGTGCCATCTCTGGGTACAGCTGGCCGGATGCTTTCCCACCCACCTCTGGTTTGTCCAACCCTCTGTCTGAAGCCCTCGTGGCCCCTTTGGGGACATGGAGATGAGCGGCAACGATGAGGCTGAGTCCCTCCTCCGGCACCGGGCTGGGACGTGGCTCCATCACCCACACAACTGGGGGTCCCAGCCCCATTTCTGCCAGCTGAGAGAATGGGCTGCCCTGGAGCAAGAAGAGGGGAACCAAAACCTTTATTTTTTTCGGGGGGGGGGAGGGAGGAATTGGGGTCAAGGGGAGGCAAAGTTGGGTGGGCAGGAGCAGATCCAAGCACTGCAAATCCAGGATGGGACCACTTAGGGCAGATTGCCCCCCCCCCCCCACTCCCACTGCTCCCAGCCTCCAGCTCAACACCCCTCCCCCCTCTCCTGAGGTCAAGCAGACCCTGGTTTTAACATCCCCAGGGCTGTGTGGGGGAACCAATGGCCTGGGGGAGGACTGATGCCTGTGGGAGATGTGCCCGCTCTTCCCCCACCCCATAACCATTCCTGTGTCGCCTATGTGCTGCCATTAAGGGAGGGGGAGGGGGGAAGTTTCACTTGTGTGTGTCCAGCACCTACTGTCACGGGCCTCGTGCTTGGCCCGACCTCCCCACGTCGTAAAAACAGCAAATAAATCTTGGTGAGAGCGTAGCAGGGAGCTGACAGCGTGCGTGGGGCCGGGTGTGGGGCTGTGTGCGTGGGGCTGCGCATGCAGGCGTACATCTGCCGTGCACACCCACATGTGGACCCCTTGCAGTCACGTCATCCCAGGGCTGTGCACAGTTTGCTGCTGCCTACCCAGAAGCCGCCTCTCGCTTCCCCCTTTTGGAAACACAGAAGCAGCAGCGGTGAGCGGCTCTGCACCATCCCAACCCCGTGTGCTTCTCCAAATCCTCCATCCCCCTGCAGGCGTGGGGCTGCCTCTCACCTTTCCATGTCTCTGCCTGGGATTTTGCTTCAAGAAAAGTGGGGGGGAAACCAGGCTGGTGGGGTGGGAGAATGCTCTCTTGGTGCAGCCTCAGGCAATGGGGGACATGTGCTTCCCTGTGCCAGGTGTCTTGCACAGCCAGCCCAGCTGCTGTTATTTACCCAACAGTGCAGCATCCGGGCTCCATCCCTCATTTATTGCCCCAGGAGCCCTGGATACGTTGAAGAGCTGCCGTGGGGCTGGGCAGGGTCTCACGTTGTCCCCAAGCTGCCACTCCCTGGGAACCTGTGGGTAGATTTGCATGTGTCCTCCCCACCGCCTGCGCAGCTGAGGCCACCGCTGCCTCAAGCCGGGGATGGAGGATGGAGAGATGGGGCAACTGAGTGGCCGACGGTGTCCCTTCATCCCCCAGCTGCTGGCTCTGCTCCTTGTCACCACAGGTAGGGGCTGAGCATGGACGGGGCGGGGGGAGAGCTTGAAGGTGGGAGGGGGGCTCAGCAGCAATGCTGCTGCTGTGGGAACCCAATGAAAGCGTGGGTGTGGGGCTGAATGAGGCCCAGCCTTCGGGTTTGGTACAGGTTTAAAAACATTTGGGAAATAGGAGGGGTGGGAGATGGGTTTTCCTCTGTGAAAGAGTCCAAGCGTTGTTCTCAGGGGAACCTGAATGGGGATGTGTCCGCTCCCAGCCCTGGGTGAAGCCGTGCAGGCAGAGCTTGGCACCGGGCACGGCATCACCCAACTCTATTTACTGACAGCATAAATCACACCTGGAGAAGTTTGCTGTCAGCAGTGGGGCTGGAACCAGGCGGGACCATTTGCACCTTGCCCTGCTCCGTGTTGTCTTAAAAACTGCTGGGTTTTGTGCTGGACTCTGTTCACCCATGCATTTTTAAGAGCCCATGGGGGTCTTCTTGCATAGCTTGAAGCTCTCGAGCAGACGCTCTGCTGTGCAAAAGCTGCTCAGTGCTGCTGGGGCTGCACCAGGACAAAGCCAGGCACCCACTGCTCTCCAATAAGTGCAGCCCCCACCAGCCAGAAGACTCGAGGGTGAGGGTCTGGGGACAGGGATGGGGATAGGGAAGGGATGGAGATGAGCAGACAACACCCAGGAGCTTCCCACAGCAAGGTCGAGCTTGGAATTGCAGAGGCTGTGTTTGCATTGCACGCTGGTGTGGGGCATTTGTTTGGGGCAAAATATGGGCAGGTGGCTCAGTGCCACCATGGGTGATTCATGGGGATGTGTTCCTGCTCTGTGTCAGCATCCCCTCCCCCCCCCCAAAATGGAGATATTTGGGTGCTATGGGGCTGTGACCCCCACCCTGGCCCCACCGCTGTTTGCTGCCTGCGTGCTGACCCCTGCAGCTTTGCCCTCCTCTCTGCAAACTGGAGCACGGTGAAGTGGATGGGAACCGTGTGGCTGGCCCTGAGTGTGGGCAGGAAGCGAGCAGAATGGGCCCTGTGATGTGGGGACGCAGCGGTCCCCAGCACGGTCGCCTCTTTGCAGCTTTTTGTGTCTGAAAGCCGCCTCCTGCTCACGTCACAGGAGCTCTGTGTCTCGCCACAGGGCTGGGAACAGAGCGCTGCACCCAGCCCTGCTGCACCCTGCAGCTCAGCCTCCAGCTTTGAAGGGTCTCTAGAGGGAATTATTACGGGCTTCACCCTTAAGCCTGCTCCACCTCCAGCTCTACAATGGGGACAGGGTGGTGTGAGGACATCGCAGCGCTGCAAGCACGTGGCATCAGCACAGCAGTGCCCTGCGACGGGCAGGGGAGGTGATGGAGAAGGTTAAAGAACCCAGGAGGGTGCCTGGGATTCTCCATCCCACTGAGTGCTGCTGTCCTACCAGGCACTGCAGCTGTCCAGATCAAGCCAGTGAGCGGCGTGCTGGGGGATTCGGTGCAGCTCCCCCTGCAGCTGCACCCTGGCAGCAGCGTGAAGAGGATTATCTGGAGCTTCAGAGCCAATGCCAGCAAGAAAATAGAAGTGGCAGAGTACAACCTGGAGGCGTCCAAGCATCCCAAGTACAACAGACAGCGGCTGGAGTTGCTCCATGAGGCATTGCAGATCAGTGCCCTGGAGCTGGGTGACAGTGGGGTCTATGATGCGCACATCACCTATCAGTCAATGGAGATGGAAGAATGCTCATTCAACCTCACTGTCTACGGTGAGTTGAAGAGGTTTTTTTGGGGGGCAGGAACACCACCCCCATCCCTGGGGTTTCCAGCTCATAGAGAGAAGTGACAAATCCCTTTGTACCACCAGTTATCAGTAGTTTCCCTTCCCCTTTCCTGGGTGCACTCTGCTGCTGACCATCTCCTCAGGGGGATTTTCCTGCTTTATGATAAATCTGCCCTCCATCTGAACTTCCCTTTCGCTGCCCTTTGTCTGCCTGTCCCTCCCGGTTCCTTGAGTCTGCAGTCCCCAGGTACCTGCAGGTAGCTCTGTCCCAACAGCAGTGCTCTCACTTCCAACAGAGCCCATACCATTGCCCCTGATCCAGCACGAGATGCTCTCCTACAGCGCCCAGGACTGCAGCATCATCCTGAGGTGCTTGGTACCGGCTGGAAGCGGTGCTCAGATCACCTGGCAGCACGACAACACCTCCAGTGCGCTTTGGAAACAGAGTGACAACAATCATGTGCTGCACCTGACCGTCCCCACCAGCGCCCCGAATGCCATCTACACCTGCGTGGCCCGGAACCCAGCACAGGAGCAGAGCAAGTCCGTGGACCTGGCAGAACTGTGTGCACGAGGTAAAGCCCCTCTCTGTCCCCCTCTGCCATACCAGGTGCCCAGAGCCAACCGGCCATCCCAATAACTTGTCCCCATAGAGGCACGCAGGTGGAGGTGGCCCATCTACCTGGCAGTGCTGGTGGCTGTGCTGGGAGCCTTGAGCCTCGTGCTGTACCTGCTGAGGAGGAGGAGGAAGGCTGCTGACAGAGGTGGGCAGTGCCGTGGGGTGAAGGCTGCAGCCTGGAGGGCTGCGGGCAGGCAGGAGGGGGCCATCCCCATCCCTCATGGCCTCACCTCCCCCACAGCTGCCACCTGCCCCGAGGAGCTGCTGTACGCCCAAGTGCAGAGAGGAGATGCTGAGAACAGGGATGAGCAGGTGGGATGGTGATCCAGCACCCAGCAGGGGGTGGGGATGGCAATGTCCCCTGGGGCAATGGGGTGTCCCTGCAGGGCCCCCCCCTGACCCTGGGCTGCTCCCACATCCATCAAGGGCCCCAGCAGAACCATCTACAGTGAGGTGAGAACCGGTGGGCATGGCACAGCCTGGCCGCAGGCCTGAACGAGGGACCACGGACAGATGGATGGACGGATGGACAGCCGGACAGCCTGCCCCCACCTTGCTTTATTTCACCTTGTCCTTTCCCCTTCCTCTCCACGCAGGAACACAGGCCTGGCGGTCTGTGTACGGTCCCAATAAAGACAGAGTGTCAGAGAGTGTCTGTGTGCGGGGAGGGGCTGCGGGGAGGGGGAGGGCGCAACGAGACCCTCGCGGGGCCCTTCGCTTTCCTCCCTCTATTGTCCCCCGGCGCTACCCGTCGCGGCGCGGGGTGGGAATAGGGCGGAGCGACGCTGTGCGTGCGCGCGCCCGCTCTGGCCGGAAGCGGAAGTGCGTGGGAGCGTGCCCGGAAGTGTGTGGGCGGTGGCGGCGGTTCCGGTTCCGGCGGCCGTGCGGGGGAGGCAGCGGCGGCAGCAGCGAGGCGAGCGGCGCGCACCCCCCATCGGCACCGCGGCCCGGGCGCGCTCCGCCGCCCCACCGCACCCGCTCCGCCCGCCGGACCCGGCCCGGCCCGTGCCGCCCCCGCAGGTGGGTCCCGGACCCGGGCGCGGCCGAGTCGTTGCTACCGCCTCCCGGGCTCTGGATGGGCCACGCCGCGCGCGTTGCCTCGGTCTCGTGGGGGCGGCGGGGGGAGAGCGGAGGGCGGACGGAGGGCGGACAGAGGGGCGGAGGCCGCCCGCTGGGGGCGGGGGTGCCCTCGGGGGCGGCTCCGGGGGCGGGGGCGGCGCGGGGCCTCGGTACCGTGGGCCCGAAGGGAGGGGCGGAGGAGTAGGGCAGCCCCGGTTACCGGAGGCGCTCGGTGGGGTGGGGGCTCTATGGCTTCAGTAGATGTGCGGGTGGGGGGTGGGCGGCAGCGCGCAGGAGGTGAGCGGGGGCGCGCGGCTGCGGGGGCCGCGTGGAGAAGCGTACCGGTAACCGGCAGCGACGGGATGGCGGCGGAGGAGGGGTGATGGTAACGGGGGCGGCCGCGCGGCCCGATCCTGGCGGGCGTAGTAGTGGCGGGGGCGCGGAGCCAGCGCCCGCAGCCCGGGGCAGGGGCGGCAGCGCGGCGGCGGGCGGGCAGGCCCGGGCAGGCCGGCGGCAGGGAGCGGAGGGGGCGGCCCCGCCGCCGGCGCTGTAACGGGAGCCCGGAGCCCCGGCGCCGCGCCTGCCCCTCGCAGCTATTTACATGGCGTTACCATTTCAAAGCGGCGGCGCCGGGCAGGAAACCCCGGCGGGGACAGCGCGGGGCCTGGCCCCCTCCGCGGCGGGTAGGGCTGGCGGCGTTCGCCCCCGACCCCCCCGGAGCCGGGCCCTCCCCGGGCGCCGCTCGGTGCCGCTGCCCCGCCCGCAGGTAGCGCCCGGCCCGGCGCCCGCCTCCCGAAATTAAAGTCAGATGTGAGTGGGGAGCGGGAGCCGGGATCCCCCCTCCCCTCGCTGGTACATCTGGGTGAGCTCAGCGGCTTGTGTGTTTTGGCAGCGGGGCCGTCTCGTAACAGGAGACAAACTGCACTGGGCTTGTTTTGTCTGCCTCACGGCCCCGCCGGGCCGCTCTGACACGGCAGCGCCGAGCGGAGCCCAACGCCCCGCGGTGCAGCTGCACGGCGACGGGGGCACCGACCGTGGGTTGTGGGTGTGGGGAGGGGAGGGCTGGGATTCAAAGCGCTGCCTGCGAGGCCGGTGTAGCGATAGCGCTGGCGCTGATTTCCTTCTGTTTCGCAGTCAGCAGGAGGGAGAAAATGAAAGCAGGCTGCAGCATTGTGGATAAGCCAGAAGGAGGAGGAGGTAAGGACACACGCGCCGCGTGGAAGGCTGAGCTCAGGGTGTTCAGCTGTTACAAATTCTTTTCCCAGGCTGAAGGAGCTCAGGCGGGATTAATTCCACCTCTCCTCAAAGCTCTTCGCTGTGTGTCACTGGGAATCGATAAGGCTCCCTCTCGGTGCACTCTCAGCCAGTTTTACAGCCTCGTGAGCTCTGCGTTAATATGCAAATGGATCCTCGTGGAGACATTTTGTTTGGGAGGGTTTGGGAACTCCAAGTGTGCTCCCCCCGGGCTGGCGCGGCGCTCCCTGGGTTTGTTTCAGCCACAGCCTGCGATGTGGGGAGGGTTGGGGGTTGGGGGGGGATGGTGGGTGCCATTTGAGCACGACGAGGCTCCGTGCACGCTGCCTGAGCTGAATATTGTGGCCACAATGATTTGGAAAACCGCGCAATAGCAGCTGTGCTGGGAAACTGCTCTGACGGAGCCGAACTTGGCAGCCGCTCAGAAACATCTGTTGGCTCGGCTGAGGCTGGAACAGGGTGCTGTGCTCTGAGGGATGGGGAACAGGAGACCCCCCCCAGAGCCACCCATGCTTGCCTTCTGAAAAACCAGTGCACCAGATATTCAGATCTGTTTTTGTTTTTCTTGTTATTTTGAGGCACCTGAAGTCCATACCAACATTTAAAGCTCTTGGGCTCCTTTCCACCATGTCTGACTCTTGTATGGCTCTCGTACCCCTGTGTGTTTTCCCATTTTTTTTTTTCCTTGGGACTTCTCCAAGGAGAGTAGGGGTAAAATGAGTAAGAAAATGAGCAACTAGTGTGAGAAATCTGGGCTTCTTTGCTCCTGCACTGAATACTTATTGGAATTACAGCTCCCAGCCATGCTCCGTGGTCCTCCTCTGGAAAGAACATTACCAACATGTAGCGCAGGCACTCATTCCCAGCTGTAGCACTTGGCACCTGGGAGCTCTGTAGCTGTGAGCCACAGTCTGAACGCCTCTTTTTTGGCACTTCCCAAGGTTATCATTTCCCTGAGTGGGCATACAAGACCGAGTCCAGCCCTGGCTCACGGCAGATCCAGCTCTGGCACTTCATCCTGGAGCTTCTGCAGAAGGAGGAGTTCCGCCATGTCATTGCCTGGCAGCAGGGAGAATATGGGGAGTTTGTCATCAAGGACCCTGACGAGGTGGCACGGTTGTGGGGCCGGAGGAAATGCAAACCCCAGATGAACTACGACAAGCTGAGCCGAGCTCTCAGGTGAGCAGATTCCCTGGCCCACCCATCTGGATAACTAACAACAGGTGTTTTGCTTCAACGTTGTTATGTTTTTGGGAGGTTTGCAGCAAATGTGAGTTGTGGGGTGCCAGGCTGCCTGGCGAAGTTTGGTTGTTCCAGGGTGTGAGTAGGGAGGCACAAGAGAGGGAATTCCTGGATCTCCATGACGTGTTTTGCAGCCAAGCGTCACGGCATAAATTTGCACTGGGTGTTCAGGTTGTTATTATCAGGATGGGTTCCTTCCGGGGAGCTTTTCTGTCTCTTTTTTCACTGCTTCCACTGCTGATGCTGGCTTGAGCAAGAAGGTGTGGGAGGAAACCAGAGGTGTTACTCTATTATCACACCATCAATGGTACCCTTTCAGAGAAAGCAACTCCCCTTTCTAACATGCCCTTGTCTCTTTACTGCTAAACCTGGTGCCCGTCCCAGGGATTGGGTGTGTGTCAGTCACCTGTCACCATCCCCTTCACAAGTTTGTCACATATAGTGGTGAATTCCATGTCCTGAGCCTGGTGACATGAAGTTGCCTGCGGGTGAAGGGCAGCCTCCAGCCACCGATGTCCCCCCATTTGAGATGGATTGACGGTGCTTTTCTTTTGCACTACCAAAGTCTCCCTTAAAAGTTAGCCCGGTTCTATCTAGACTCTCTCAGAGGGTTTCTGTTTTTTCAGTGGCTAATCTGTGTTTTGAAATACAGACAGTAAGAATGTCACAAAAGCCTGTGAAGCATTTCAGCATTTCCAGCCTGTCAGGAGCTCCCGGGTTCTTGACAGGTCCTGGCATTATCAGCACTGTCTGCTACGTGGACTTCGCTGCCTTACGCCCTCTGATACCTCCTGGGTGGAGCTGGCAAAGACAAACAAGGCAGCAAGCACTCGAGTCCCATGCTGCAACAGGAAGGAAACGATAAATTGAATGGCACTGAGGCTGTAATTGATTCATGGGAGTGGAAAATAGCCACCACCTGCCAACACTGATCATGTCTTGGCATCTCGGTGCCAAATGTGACAGCAGTGGGACAGGAGCGCTGTGGCTATTGACAGCTCCTCCAGGTGGGGAGCTCTGGCTTGTTCCCCCCCTTCTGGAGGAGCTGACACCGCTTTGTTTGGCTTGTGCTGTGGCAACAGCATGTGTTAACCTAGCTGTGAGTGTAAAGAATTGTGGCTGGGATCTGCATGCAGCACCTTTGTACACCATTATTACATGGCTGAGGATGAACAGTGGTGGTGGTGTAAATAGGGAGGAGGCTGCGGTGCAGTTTGTACCTCCTCTCCCCATGAGTTGTGTGCTCTGCTTTCGTTGGGGCTGTGAATTATAGTGCTGATGGGTAAATGGAAGGGAAGCAACTTGCTCACAGGCCTGATGGCAGCAGGAACCAGCCCTCCTGATGTCCAATCTGATGCCTTGTACGCTGCGCTGTTTGTGGCGTCGTGCTGGGCCTTGAAGACAGAAGGGAAAATAAAATCAGAGGGCATCTGGTTTGTTTGGTCCCTCTGTGATTTGCACTGAGTTTTGTTCTGCCAAAGTCTCGAGTATGGATTCCCCTTTCTCAGGTTCAGTGTCTCAGTGCAGACCGTCACCTAAGTCAGTTCTGGATCCCGTCAGGTTCATTTTTGTGGGTATATCAAAGGTGGATGCTGGTAGCACTGCAAAACAAAGACTTAAACAGATTGCCACGTGCACTGATCGGTCTCTCTACCTTTCTCTTATAGATATTATTACAACAAGAGGATTCTTCACAAGACAAAGGGCAAAAGGTTTACGTACAAGTTCAACTTCAACAAGCTGGTGATGCCCAACTATCCGTTCATCAACATCAGGCCTAACGGTGAGCACAGAGCTGGGGCTGGCAACTTCCCTGCATGTCAGTGGGGGCAGGAGTGGGGCCAGAGCAGCAGCAGCCTCTGCACATCCCCCTATCAGTCACCTCCTACTCTTGAAAGACTGCTGGGGCAATCAGGGCTGATGTGGTGGGAATGCCTGGGCACTGATAAAGCTTTATCTGTAGTGCTCCTTCCCTCAGCTTGTCACTGGTGCATCTGTGGTTGTCCTCAGGGGGAGACTGGAGGCATTTTGGTTTCCTATTTGAGCCTGCCTGCTGGACTGCCTTTATTGGTGGTGCGGCTTTGCTTTGCTTTGCTGTTGGGGTGCGGGTGTCCTTGGGATAAGAAGGTTTTATTTCTCTTGCAGGGACCTTGCCTCACATGTTTGTAATGTAAGTTTATGGCACCATATAAATGTGAGCCTCCTTGACAAGGCGCTTAGAGGTGCACAGCGAGGCGTATCTGTCAGCACTATTGGAAAGTTCACAGCTTAGCAGCAGTTTGCTCTCTGCTCTTCTCCTGCAAAAGCCCCTTATTGTTGCAGGTCTATTCCTTTCATATCCAAAAAGGGTTGTTCTTTTGTTTGTTTATTTGTTTAACCAACGTGTCTGGAGTTCATAGTGAGCACAGAGCGTTTCTGAGTTTCCAGAATAGAGTAATAGCTTGTCAGAGCTTGGCTAAAATCACAGGTATTTCTTGATCCTCCCTGCAGCAGAACGGTGTGCTGACACTCAGGATAACAAAAAAGAGTTTGGGAACGGAGCGTAATTGTTCAGTGCTTGTCTTAAAAGGCCTTTGAGTCTCTTGCCAGAAGCAGTAGCAGAAGTTCACGCTGGGTTTGTCCTGGAGTCAGCATTACTGCTGTGGTTTCTCTGGAAGAAGGAGGGTCCTTTGTTTGGAAGATCCTTTTTGGTGGAGTTAAATCCCCCCATAGCTAGATTTCTGCAGCTGGCCTGATTGTCTCCAAACTGAACAGCCACCACACGACCAGGGAAATGAATGGCGATCGTGTCCATCAAAAAAAAACTTCTGGAAGTCATTACAGTGAGGCCCTAGACTGCAAACTCTCCGCAGCAAAGAAAGCGTGACTGCAGAGGCGCCTGAACCAGCCTTTCTCACAGCGCCGTGTTCTCAGTTCTCACCTCCAGAAGAGCAGAGCGCCTCAGGGGAAGCCTTGAAGATTCGTCTAGCAGAGAGAGAAGGGAGAGAGTGGGGGAAAAGCGGGGATTGAATGTTGACTCTGAAACCTTAGTGGCTGAGAAAAACAGGTTACGTGTGGGCAAGGCGATTTCTCATCGGTGCTGTGCGCTCTGTGCCTACGTACAGCGATGACTGCGCGTTGATGTTGGCAGTTGGAGCCGCCTGCATCCATCTCTGCCTTGGGGGAGGCCTGGTGTGATAACAAGGCTTTGTCCTCTGGGCAGGCAGTAACCCAGAAGACAGGACTGGGAGAAGGGAAGTATTCATAGAGGCCTCACCTGCGTGAGACATGTTGCCTTTACGGCAGCGGGGAGAAGGAAATGTATTCTCCAGGAGTCCTTAGCCAAAGCATGGGGGTGTAAGATGTAGTACGAAACAGTGCTGCAAATCTATAATTACTTGCAGCAACAAGTCTGGGCAGTTCCAGCTCAATATTGCTCACTGCTGTTCCTTTTCCCTGTTTGCAGCCACTCCCTCCTATCTCTGGGGCATGCATTTAAAAAAAGAAGTTTGGAGAACTGGAATGCACTTGTCTAATTACAACCTGTTTTCTTTCCTTCTGGCTGGGATGGGGGTTGGGATATCAAACCTGTTTGGGGCACTGGAATCAGGTTTCTTGACTCGCTCACGCGGTTTGGAAGGGAAAGGAGAAATCAGACGGTGTGTTGTGGAGGTGAGAAAGCGTGCGGAGGAATTTGCCTCAGTATGGCTCAGTGCAGCAGGAGTAAGATGCGGGACGTGGTTCTGTCGGCATCAGAATCACTAACTTGCTTGAGGAGGATGGGGAAGAGAAGCCTGCAGGAGCTAGCAATGGTATGGGCAGAAATATCAGAGAGAGAACATCCACAAATCAGGGACTTTCAGTATTTCACCTCAAGAGTTTGAGGTTTACCAGCAGCGTTTCTGCTGGTGGCGTTGGCACACAATTACTTAACCGTGCTCCTAACGCGCCGTCACTGAGGCCATTTTCTGGTTAAACCAAAGCGAAGAGGTCAGGGGAGGGCATCCAAAAGTGGAAGTTCCTTCAGTGCTGCTGGAGGCTCGAGAAACCTCCTCCAGAGGACGGAGAGGAGAAGATTCCGCCCAGCAGCAGCGAGGTTTTGAGGTGGGCAGGAGCGAGGGGAGCAGATGGGGGAAGGTGCCTCCCATCTGATCGTCTGCTGCGCTGCTGAGAGCTCCTGGTATTTTTGTGTTGCTCTTCCAAATGCCTGCGGGTGCAGCCCTAAAAGCAGCTCTGCCTCTGATTTAACTCCCTTGGCAACGGCGCTTTTAACTCTCCCCCTCTCTTTTCCTTTCCCCGTGCCCAGGTGTTGTGCCGCAGAGCGCTCCTCCTGTCCCCACGGCTTCGTCCCGCTTCCACTTCCCACCTCTGGACAGCCACTCTCCCACTGATGATGCGCAGCCCAGCCGTTTCTCCGGCCCTTCCCTGGTCCCATCCAACCCAGAGGCTCTGGGTGATGGCGGTGAGAGGAAGCCTGACCTGCCAGAGCTTGAGGACGGCTCCGCCGATTGGCGCCGCGGTGTGGATCTCATGGCCTCACGCAACACCGCGGGCGCCGGGGGTGTCAACCATCAGAAGCGCAAGCCAGACATCATGCTGCCTCTCTTCACCAGGCCCAGCATCTACCCGGATCCTCACAGCCCCTTCGCCGTGTCCCCTCTACCAGGACGCGGCGGGGTCCTCAACGTCCCCATCTCGCCTGCGCTGTCCCTGACGCCCACCCTGTTCTCCTACAGCCCATCTCCAGGCCTCAGCCCCTTCACGGGCAGCAGCTGCTTCTCTTTCAACCCTGAGGAAATGAAACACTACCTGCATTCTCAAGCTTGCTCCGTCTTCAACTACCATCTGAGCCCGCGGACTTTCCCCCGCTATCCGGGGCTCATGGTGCCACCACTACAGTGCCAAATGCCCATGGAGGAGCAGCCCCAGTTCCCCATCAAGCTGCAGCCTCCACCCGTCGGGCGCAAAAACAGGGAGAGACTGGAAAGCACCGAAGAGTCAGCGACCCCCCAGCTCGCCTCTCCGCCTCCCCCCAGGGTGAAGCTCGAGCCCCCCGTGGACAAGGAGGCCGAGCGCGAAGAGCCGCCTGCAAAGGGAAAAGACAAAAGCGAGAAGGAGGAAAACTCCAGCATGGCAGCACCCAGCACCAGCCTGGAAGAGGAGAAGGGTCCGGTGTTCGCCAGACCTGCCGCCCCATCCTGGCACCCGGCACCGCTGGTGCCCACCCAGACCCTGGGCCCGGCCGAAGAGCCCCAAGATCAAGGGGAGAGCAGCAGTGAGAAGCCCCCCAGAGAGCCGTCCGGAGAGCCTGGAGCGCAGGAGAAGCGCGAGGACGCCCTGATGCCCCCCAAGCTGCGTCTCAAGCGCCGCTGGAACGGGGACCGGCAGGCAGACGCCCCCGAGGAGCACCCGAATGGCCGCGTCCCGTGGAATGGGGTGCTGGGCAGCCCGCACCTCACGGCCGGGCCCAAGGCTGTGGCGGCTGCCGCTGCCTCTGACGCCTAGGCTGCTTGCTGAAACCATCCGTGTATTTATGTAGCAAGGTTGCAGAGCGTGGGGGGTGGGGGAGGAGGGGGGGGGGTGGGGTGGGCGCTGGGACTAGACTGGTTTGGTAATTCTAGAGACTAGTGGGGAGGGGGGGTTGTGTTCTTTGTTTTCATTGTTGACTTGCAGGTGAGACGCGGTTGTCTTGTTGTGATCAGGAGAGGCGAGGGTGCTGAGCTTCACGCCTCGCACGAACTCCAGAGGGGTTGGAGGCCTCCACCGAGACAGAGGAACTCCAGTGCAGTCTGTTCCCAATGCGCCCTATCTAGTATTTATAGAAGGGGGAATCTCTTGAGTTCATCTAGTTCCCTATTTGATGGAGTCTGGGTGCGATGGCGGGGAGGATTTCCTGACGATGGGAGACTACTTGTGCTGTGTGCGCCAGCATCGGGAAGCTGTCTGCGTTTTGGGTGGGGTGGGAAGGGGAGGAAAGGGATGGGGTGGGGGTGGTGGGGTAGCAGGGTGAGAGAATATTGCACTGTCCTCGGGTTGGAGAGGGCTGCAGAGGGACAGCTCTGTGTGCCGGGACACGGCAGCGCTTCAGGATGCAGCCGTCGTCCTTTGGGCCTTTCAGTAATATTGCAGAAGCCATGAGCAAATTCTATAGAAATCTTTCAGGGAAGGGAGTGGGGGTGGGGTAAAAAAACAAACAAACAAACAAACCTAATGCCTTTAAGATACGCATTAAAATGTACCCTAGGATTTTTATTTTTTTTTTTTTTTTTTAATTTTATTTTATTTTTAATTATTTTTGATTTGAATTGTTTTGCTTTTCGTAATGGTGTGGGTGGAGCTGGGAGTGATTGGAAGATTAACACTGAAATGATTGTGGTGAGTTCACGGAGAAGGAACGACAGGAGCTTTTGTTCAATCTTATTTCCTTTTGTTTGGTTACCCCTATCACTTTGACTCATGCCTTAACTACGTGTATACACTTTATGAGAGCAGGGTCTGTTGGCAGAAGGAGCCTATGAGGAGCCAGAGGCGGTGGCCGAGGTCGGGCTGCTCGGTGGAGGTGGATTCAGCCCCACAGTGGTCGCAGGAGCCGCGGGCAGCGTGGAGCCGCCCCCAACCCTCGATGTAAATCTCACTGTATTTGCTCTAAATCTGCTATTTCCCTACGTAGCTGCGGTTCTCGTTAGGCTGATTAATTGAGGCTCCGGATTACGTCGATGAAACTTTCACCCATCACCTTCCTGCGCTGCGTCAGGATGGATTCCGAAATGATTCTTCGGAAGGAAATGGGAAAAACGATGGACCCTGCATTTAGGGGCAGAGCTGTGCCCACGATTTGGCTGCACGTCGGTGGTCCCGGCCAGCAGGTCGTGGAGGTTTGGTGATGCTCAGAGGGGTCGGGTGTGTGAGCACCGCGTCACCACACACCCCCCCACCCCCAGCCCTCTTCCCGCCTCCCCCCTCTTTCCCCCCACCCTCGATACGCAGTGAATGTGGCTGCAGACCGGAGAGCATCCCTGCAAACCGGGATTTGGCACCGGGGTCAGAAGGGGGGAAAAAATAAAAAGGGCAGGAGCCCTTCCCCAACCCTACAGCCAGCGTCAGCGTGAACTCAGGAATTAGCAACACGAGGCCTTTCCCATCCGTAACGCATATCGTCGCCCCTCATTCCCAAGTGCCGGAGCCTACGGGGAGGCTGCTCCCTATTAGGGGAGGGGGGGCAATTGCCCTTTTGTGCTTCTTTATGGCAAAAAAAGAAACGAAACGAAACAACCCAACAAACCAAACCCACAAAAAAAAAAAAAAAAACGGATTGTTGTTTTGGCTTTAAAAGTTTTGTCATCGGTTCCAGGCCTGGGCCGGGGTTTCTTCATAGCCATTTGCACTGCAAACAGGGAGCTCCGCCATCAGGGATATGATATAAGGACTCAGGTTCTCAGGATAACGGAGCACGGAGCGGGGCGATGCCAACCACAGTGCGAGGCTGGCGCCCAGGGCAGCCCCCCCCCCATCCCCCCCCCCCCCCCCCAAAACCCTTCCCCCCCCCCCCCTTGTGTTGGGGGGGGGGAGGGGGGGGGGGGGAGGGTGAGGATGCTTCTAAAGGACATTTTATCCTTTTCAAAAGAAGAAGAATTTAAAAAGAAAAAAAAGAAAAAAAAAAAAGAATTATATATATATATATTCCAATGTGCCAAAATCTTTTAAACTTGTCAAGTTTAAAATGGTTGAAAATTCTCAACGTCCGCCTGTATGAATTAATTAATCAATCAATCCAGAGCATGTTAATGTTTTAAACCGTTTTGTTGGTGGGGGTTTGGGGGGGGGGGGGGGGGGGGGGGGGGCGGGGGGAGGGTGGTGGGGAGGATTAAGGGGGGGGGTGTTGAGGGGGGGAGGGGTTTGTTTTTTGTTTCTTTTTGGCTTTATTTAGTCTTAGGGAAGCTGTAGGAAAAAAAAAGAGACTTGAATCGGACAACCAACAGCCGGGACCTGGGATGAGCCCAAGGAAGGAGGGCAGGAGGATCCAACCCCATCACCAGGATGGGGGGCAGCAAAAGCAGCAGAGCCCACCCCCCCCTACCCCCCACCCCCACCCCCCTACAGCAGCATTAACACAACGGCCCGGTTGTCCCTTCTTGTTGCTATCGTTTTATATTATTATTATTATTTTTTTTGTTTTAATTTATTCCATAATTAACGTCGTTTTCGTTCTTAAATATCAGCTTTTTTTTTTTTCTTTGCTTCTCTTTACGGATCCTGGCGGGGTTTTAAAAAACAGCAGCTCGTTTCATTCGGTTTTCGACTAATCATTAATCAGATTGTTGCTCTTCTATATATATATATACGTATATATATATATATATATCTATTTTTCTCCTCGAAGAATTTCCATTTTAGAGTGTTTTTAAGCATTTACCCATAGAAAGCTTCTTGATATCAGTAAGAATCACTTTCTCCTGAGGCATGTTCTTTGATTTCCTTAGACTCGATTCAGCAGGGATTATAGGAAGGATGCATACACATACATGGGGACGTGGGGGGAGCTCAAGCGGTGCGAGCAGGAACGGTGTGTGTGTGTCTATATGTACATAACAATGTAAAGTAGTCCTTAAATACTCCATTGTGCAGTGCCTTTAGACGTTCCACTTTCTATAAAGTCTTCAAACAAACAAACAAAAAAGTCGGCATATATATATTATATATATATGATGTAATGTTATAGAAATATATGTATAATATACATATTTTTTTGGGGGGGGTGGGGGAGGGGAGGGGGGGGGGGGGTTGTTTTTGGTTTGGTTTTTTTGTTTTCCAGGGGTATCTGATAGCTCTGTATTTTGTTATGGAAGTCGAAAGGAAAAGAGAAAAAAAAAAAAGAAAAGAAAAAAAAAAAAAAAAGTATTTTACCTCAAATTAAAAGTTAAATAAACCTTTTAAATAAGCGTCGCTGCTCGCAGCTCTGTCCTCTGCTCCGAGTCCCACCCAGCTCATCCCCCATCGCAACCGATGTTGTGTCCCCCCCTCTGTCCCCTGCTCTGGGTCCACCCATTGTGACCAGTGTTGTCCCCATCGTTGTGTCCCCTGCTCTGGGTCCCCTCATTGCAACCAATGTTCCCATCGTTGTGTCCCGTTGTCCCCATCATTGTGTCCCCCCCCTCTGTCCCCTGCTCTGAGTCCCCCCAGCTCATCCCCCATCGCAACCAATGTTGTCCCCATCGTTGTGTCCCCTGCTCTGGGTCCCCCCATTGCAACCAATGTTCCCATCGTTGTGTCCCGTTGTCCCCATCATTGTGTCCCCCCCCTCTGTCCCCTGCTCTGAGTCCCACCCAGCTCATCCCCCATCGCAACCGATGTTGTATCTCCCTCTCTCTCTGTCCCCCCGTCCCCCATCGCAACCAATGTTGTGTCCCCCCCTCTGTCCCCTGCTCTGGGTCCACCCATTGTGACCAGTGTTGTCCCCATCGTTGTGTCCCCTGCTCTGAGTCCCCCCAGCTCATCCCCCATCGCAACCAATGTTGTCCCCATCGTTGTGTCCCCTGCTCTGGGTCCCCCCCATTGCAACCAATGTTCCCATCGTTGTGTCCCGTTGTCCCCATCATTGTGTCCCCCCCCTCTGTCCCCTGCTCTGAGTCCCCACCCAGCTCATCCCCCATCGCAACCGATGTTGTATCTCCCCCTCTCTCTGTCCCCTCCGTCCCCCATCGCAACCAATGTTGTGTCACCCCCTCTGTCCCCTGCTCTGGGTCCACCCATTGTGACCAGTGTTGTCCCCATCGTTGTGTCCCCTGCTCTGAGTCCCCCCAGCTCATCCCCCATTGCAACCAATGTTCCCATCGTTGTGTCCCCTGCTCTGAGTCCCCCCAGCTCATCCCCCATCGCAACCAATGTTGTCCCCATCATTGTGTCCCCCGCTCTGTCCCCTGCTCTGAGTCCCCCCACATCTCATCCCCATCACAACCAATGTTTGCCGCCCATCATTGTGTCCCCCCCCTCTGTCCCCTGCTCTGAGTCTCCCCATCACAGCCAATGTTGTCCTCATCATTGTGTCCCCTGCTCTGAGTCTCCCCCCCATCTCATCCCCATCGCAACCAATGTTGTCCCCATCATTGTGTCCTCCTCTCTGTCCCCTGCTCTGAGTCCCACCCAGCTCATCCCCCATCGCAACCAGTGTTGTCCCCATCGTTGTGTCCCCTGCTCTGGGTCCCCCCATTGCAACCAATGTTCCCATCGTTGTGTTCCCTGCTCTGAGTCCTCCCCATCTCATCCCCATCGCAACAAATGTTGTGTCCCCCCCTCTGTCCCCTGCTCTGGGTCCCCCCATTGTAACCAATGTTGTCCCCATCGTTGTGTCCCCTGCTCCAAGTCCCACCCAGCTTGTCCCCCATCGCAACCAATGTTGTATCCCCCTCTCTGTCCCCTGCTCTGAGTCCCCACATCTCATTCCCATCGCAACCAATGTTGTTCCCATCGTTGTGTCCCCCCCTCTGTCCTCTGCTCTGAGTCCCCCCCATCTCATCCCCCATCGCAACCAATGTTGTCCCCATCGTTGTGTCCCCTGCTCTGAGTCCCCCCATCTCATCCCCCATCGCGACCAATGTTGTATCCCTCCCTCTGTCCTCTGCTCTGAGTCCCCACATCTCATCCCCCCTTACAACCAATGTTGTGTCCCCCCCTCTGTTCCTGCTCTGAGTCCCCCATTGCAACCAATGTTTTCCCCATCGTTTTGTCCCCCCTTCTGTCCTCTGCTCTGGGTCCCCACATCTCATCCCCCCTCACAACCAATGTTGTCCCCATCGTTGTGTCCCCCCTGCCCCGACTTGGGTGGGTGATGGGGTTTGGTGCTGTCAGAGCCTCTTAGCCCTGGCGGCTGCTCTTCTCAACTCCATTTAACTCAAACTGGCCCAAATCCACTCCCTGAACTCGGCGCGTTGCTGCCCAGGCTTTGGGCCAATTGGCGTTGTGGGGGTTTTTTTATGCAGTTGTTTTGGTTTTTAATAGCGTTATTTCAGTGGAAGATGGGCTGAGAGGTGCGGAGCTGCTCTGCTTTGCATTGGGGAGGTGGAGGTTGGGGCTCTTCGAGTTTGGTTTTTAAGAGCAACACAGAGGGATCTGTGTGTATCAGGAGCGGATTAGGGGCTGCTGGCACCCAGCCCTCGTGCTGCACCGCTGCTGTTCTGCAAATGGGACAGCCCTGTGGCTTCCTCCTCCTCCTTTCCTCCGATGCCCCAATTAACCTGATGAGAAGTGCCTATTGAATCAAGCACCGATTAATCCCGGTGCCACGTGAAGCCAATCCTTGCTGCTCTCTTCCCATGCCACCAGTTGGGTGCTGCTGTATCCCGGACCCCAACGCTGCGGTTCCGTGCCCGCTTTGCTCCTGTTGCAGTGAATGGGGCCAATGC
The DNA here is from genome assembly GCA_030625065.1 of Alectoris magna. Classification (NCBI taxonomy): domain Eukaryota; kingdom Metazoa; phylum Chordata; class Aves; order Galliformes; family Phasianidae; genus Alectoris; species Alectoris magna. The sequence continues at coordinate 635,307 of CM060589.1, forward strand.
TTGGGGTGTTACAGCACTCTGCACAGACCGGTCCTGTTTGGGAGCTCGCTCAGGCTTCCCGCTGCCAATATTTCTCTCCGTCTGTTTGCTTCGTGAGATCCAAAGCAGAAAATGTTTCCATACGCCGGCACGGAGCTGGCAGATAAAGGTCTGGGAGGGTTTGGGGGGGGGGGGGGGGGGGGGGGGAGGGAGGAAGGAGAACGGCGTCTCCCATCCAAACCCAGCACTGCTTTTTTTTTAGAGCTGAAGCAACGGGGGAGGTGGGAGATAACCCCCAAGATTGGGGTGTGCGTTGGGTTGATGCTTTGCTCCCCCTGCACAGAAGGCAGCCCTGAGAAGCGAAGGGAACGCTGCAGCCCAGCAGCCGCTCCTCCAACTCCTGATTAAAGGGAGAGCTGCGGCTCTGCAGACGCTTTTCCAACGCTGTGATTAAAGGAGCCCTCTCCCAGCTCTGCTGACGGTTCCTCCTGAAGCAGCTCTGTCTGCTTTCCAGGGAAAATAGGGGAGGTTTGGGCCCGAGCTGGAAAACCGAAGCTCAGTGTTTAGAAACTTCCAGTAAAATCAAAGTGGTAATTTTCCAGCGCGGCCCCAGCGGCTCTTCGGGGAGCGAGGAGCTGATGGCAAAGCTGATTACAGCTCCAGCCAGGTGCTCCCCCCCCTCCTCCCCAACACCACCACAGCCAAAAGAGGAGTTCAAAGCCTTCAGGGGGCGACGGGAAAGCCCCCAGCCCTGCTCTGCACGCGCTGTAACCCAACAGAGCGCATGGATTTGGGGTGTGGGGGGGGGGGAAGACCCTGGGATTTGTGCATCCCCATCCCAGCCCCCAAAGCAATCCCCTCGAAGGGGGGACTCACTGCAGAAGGGAACTGGTGGGCTTCTCTCCCTCTGTTCCTTCCCATCTCCTTGACCCCTTCTTCCGTGGGTCCCGGCGGTGCGGAGCCGCTCGCGCGCAGCCCGGGCGCGGGGCGGGAGGGACGGCGTTATTGATCTGTTAGATTACTCAATTTCACCCGTATTGATCAGGTAATTGCTTTATCTCAGTTCTCATTTGGCTGCTGCATTATCTGCTCTCGCTCCGCTCCGCATAGAGGACCCACAGGGGGGAGATTGGGGGGGGGTGGGGTGGGGGGTGCTGCTGGAAAATGGCCCCAAACCCCCCACCCAGCACCCCATTGTACCTTCTGGTCCTCTCTGCAGCAAGCTGGGGTGGTCACAGTGCACAATGCAGAGAGCAGTGCACAGAGTGAAGCATTCCTATGGGGTCATGATACCATGAGGGGGACAGCTCAGGCCCCCAGGCCCTCCACCCTTTAGGGCTGTGCAGAAGGATGCCCTGTGCAGGAGATGCTCATTCATACGCGGGTGGGGATTCCCCACAAAGGGTGGCTGTGCCTCTCCTGTTTGCTTTCCAGCTCTGCTCAGCTATTTGCACAGAGCCCACCACATGCAGAGGTGCTGCTGCTGGGGGAGGGGGGGGGGGGGGGGGGGGTTAGGAATGGGGCTCATCCCACCCCTGGGGGGTCTTCGTGGCCTCTTCTCCTCCCCAAAGCCCTCATGGGTGGTTTCAGGATTCACAGATGTGATGCAACCCCCAAATCTCCACCATCCTCTCACTGCCTCCTTCCATCTCTCTTCTGCACCGGGCCATGAAAACAGCCCCTGGCACTGCAGCCCACCTCCCCCCCCTCCCCCCCCCCCCGCCCCCAGCACTGCAGGAGGGCTGAGCCCGGGACCCAACGCTGCGCCGGATGGGGCCGGGGTGCGCGATGTGAGCGAGATGGGTTTATTACACGGAGTCTGTTGCTGCGATTGTTATCGATCCGCAGCTGTCACCTTCCATTGCTGCTAATGGACGTGAAGAGGCTTCGGTGACCGGAGCCGAGCGTGCGCTGCTGCGTGCTGCCGCGTGCTGCTCCCGGCCCCGGCCCCGCAGCCGCCCCTTCCTCCCCTTCTCCTTTCCTCCCCTTCTCCTTTCCTCCCTCCTCTCTCACTCCTTCTCTGCCATTTCTCCTATCCCTCTCTCTTTCCACCTCGGGGTTCCGTGTCCTCTTCTTGCAGCTGCCTCTCTTCTCCCATCTCCATCCTTCTCACCTCACTCCCACTCCCCTTGCCCAGTGGTTCCCTGCCCACATCCCACTTCTCCCTTCTTTTTGCCATTGCTTTCCATGCTTATGGCCATTCCTTCTCTTTGCTGCCCCGAACCCTGGGCAGCCCCAATTCACGGTCACCCATCGCTCACCCCATGCACGGAGGCCGCCCCACAGCCTCTACTTCTCTGCTCTCCCACCCCACCTCTTCTTTGTTGTTATTTTAATACGAGCTCTCCTGGGAGGCTGGGTTTCACCCATGAGAAGTGCCACGCTGACCCCACGGGCTGCATCCCATGGGACGGGGACATGGGGTGCTCATCGGGGGCCATTGGGGTTGGACTGGGACCGTGGCCCTGGCGAAGAGCCGCTCCTGGCACCTCACTCCCCATCACAGAGCGCTGTACTCCCCGGAGCCCTTCATGTCTGAACAGCTCGTGAGCCGCCCGGGCAATCCTCCCAATTAAGGGCAGGGGAAAGCAAAGGAGCCCGAGCCCGCACGGCGCTTTGGTAGGCAAACACACAGCGCCCGGGGCACTGGCACACTGCCGCCGTGCTCAGGGTGTCGCAATGGGTGGGCACTCACAGCGAGCTCCTGGATCGGCAAGAAACGAGCGGGCTCCACCCGACCGCCGCCAATGTGGCTGCCCGGGCGCGTCCGTCTGGCTCCGGCAGGGATCGAGCGGGCGGCACGGAGCTTTGGGTGCTGCAGTGCTGAGCCCTGCGCATAGCACTGCACTGAGTCTTGCGCCTGAGTCCTGCACCCTGCCCTGCACCGAGCCCTGCACTGAGCTCTGAATCCAGCTCTGCACTGAGCCCTGCACTAAGCCCTGCATCCAGCCCTGCTCCCAGCTCTACACAGAACCCTGGACCCGTCCTGCACTGAGCCTTGCATCCAGCTCTGCACCAAGCCCTGCACTGTGTCCTGCACCTAGCCCTGCTCCCAGCCCTGCACCAAGCCTTGCATTCAGCTCTGCACCCAGCCCTGCACCCTGCTCTGCTCCCAGCCCTGCACCCAGCCTTGCATCCAGCCCTGCACTGAGCCCTGCTCTGAGCCTTGCATCCAGCTCTGCACTGAGCTTGCACCCAGCCCTGCACCCAGCCCTGCACCCAGCCCCATGTCTCGCTGCCTGGCTGGACCCCCCCCCTCACACCGCTTTCCATCACGTTAGCCTCGGTTGATTTAACCAGAAAACAACCCCAGAATTTAATTCCCCTGCTCTGCTTCTCCCATCCTGATCAGGAGGCGGCTGCCCACTGCCTGAGCCAGAGCTGAGCCCATTGGGGCACTGGGGACACCCCTGGTACCAAAAGCACTGTGGGGTGGGCACAACCCTCTGTGTGCCTGCAGGGATCCAGCACCTGATGCCAATGGAAAGGAGCCACTGGCAGTGCCAAGCTCCAGCATCCCCATGCGTATCCCCATACATGTCCCAGTGCTGCACCATGGAGCATCCCACAGGGATGCACCGGGTACCTGGTGCTAATGGGACAGAACCAGTGGCAGAGTCCAGCCCTGCTGTCCCCATACTTTGTTGCTGGGCCATGGAGCGTCCCATGAGGACGTGCCATGGGACAATAACATCTCCTGCACCTCGTTGTCCCAGTTCAGAGGGCTTGGAGAGGGGAATGGGGCTGGAGCGAGCTCAGAGCTGCTCACCGTAGCAGGTGTCAGCATTTTTGGTGCCTCTGTGCTCCACACTGGGTTGTGCGACTCCGAGGGATGGAGAGCTCCATCCCAGACACCCCATCCACCCGCTCTTCCACTTCCTCCCTGCTCTGAGCCTGGCTGGGTGTGACCCCTGAGATGGGTGCAGGGGGCTCTGGGCAGCCCCACTGCCAGCAAGGAGGAGAAGGAGGAGGAGGAGGAGGAGGAGGAGGATGGGGGGGAGCGGCAGTCGGGCGGCAGCAGCGGTCGGCAGCCTGTGGCCGGTGAGGGGTTAACGCGATTGTCTCGCAGCCACGGCCGCCCTCCCGGGAGCGCCGAGGACTGGGTTTTCATTTTAAGTAACCCCCAACGCCGCACGCGACGAAATGCATCGGGTCGGGGGCGACAGTGGCGGGGAGCGCCCGGGGGAGGCGGACGCAGCGCGGCAGCCGGGAGGTAGGAGAGCATCGGGGGATCCCAACCCCAATGTCCCGCACCCGTCCCATTGCTGTCCCCTGTGTTGGGATGTCCCCGGGTTGATGGTGGGTGTTTGGGGTCACTGCGGCGGTGGTGGCCTCGTGTTGCCGAGGTTGTTCTGTGCCTTCGGCCTCGGTTGGTCACCGATGGCTGCAGAGCGAGGTCTTGCCCCGTAGGGAACTTCCAGGTGGGCTGCATCTCTCTGCTGGATGAACTGCGAGAGAGAAAAAGGGGGGAAAGGAGAAATGATGGAAATTTAGGGGATGGCTTCACCCCAGCTGAGCATCCCGCTCTGCTCGCATCCACCCGGCTCACTGCCTGCACCGAGGCGGATTTAAGCAGCGAGGGAAAACCTCAAAGAGCTTTGGGGATTAGGAACGGGCTCAGGGGATGGAGCAGCGACGTCTCATCCCGCATCCCGGCCGATGTCCCATCCCGCATTGTGGCAGGGCGCCGTCACAGCAGTTCTCGGGCAGTGGAGGTGCTCCCAGACCACTTCTGTCCCGCTGTCCCCTGTCCGGTGCCCTCATCCCGCCCCAGGCTGCCCTGCACAGTGCCTCAGCATCGCTCCCGTCCCAGCTCTGCTTTGCGGGAAGGGTTCGTTAACGATTCAGCATTGAATTCCCTCAGCACCTCCTGCAGCGGGGACAGAGCAGGGATGGGGAAGGCATTGCTCCGTCCGCTGGGGCTGTGCTGAGCTCCTGTCCCCGTCCCCTCATCAGGACTTTGCCTTTCCGCGGTGACCTTCACCCCGTCCCCGGTGTCCCTCCTCGGTTAGGGTTTCTGTTTGACCACGGTACAAAACCTTTTAAATCCCACAGCCCCTGGAGACGGAGGGAATGGAAGGAGGGTGAGGGGAGAGGCGGGGAAGGAGGAACAGCACAGTGAGCGCCAGAGCCTGGTTTTGGGGCTGGGGTCCGACTCAACAGGGCTGGGACTCTGGCACTGGGAAACTGGGGCGCATCTCCAGGGGGCGGTGGGGATGTTTTACCCCCAATGTGAATGGGGTGGGTGGCCTCTCTCCCTGCCCCACACCTGAAATGGGCCCCCCACCCACCCAACTCGGACCCTCAGCTCCGTGCTTTTCCGATGGCCCCTAAGCCGCTTGTTTTAATAGCATTAATGCTTTTAAACAAACAGCCCCTTCACCTCCGCCTGCTCCGCGCGATGCCCGGGAGGGCTGAGCAAGATAAGGGGATTGGAGCGGGATTTGGGAGAGATAAAGGGGCAGGAATCCAGCCAGACCCCAGCACGGACAGACCCCAACCTGGACAGACCTCAGCTAAGACAGACATGAGTTTGTCCTATGAGGTCGGCACCATGCACAGTGTCCCCATCCCAGGGACACCTCAGTGCTCGTGCCCCTTGGGCAGCAACTGTGGGACCGCATCCCCAGTTGAGAGCCCATCGCCTCCCTCTCTTCTTGCTCCAGGTGTCCCTCACCCCACAAGGCGGGGGGGGCGGGGGGGGGGGGGTGGCAACCCGGGGTGACTCCCCCAGGCCCAGGGGTCCCAAAGGGCTCAGCTCAGCCAGGGAGCCCCGACCCACAGCCCTTGGCACGGGGACCTCAGAGACATGAAAGCGACGGCGAGGCGCTCGCTAATGAGGGAGAATAAAGGAGCGGGGAGAGCAAAGCAAATGAGGAGAGCAAACAAGAAGGGAAGAACAGGCAAGAGGCATTTTCATAACCTCTCGGTGCCGAGCGAGCCCTCGGGGCGGTTCTTTGCCTCCTGCCCTTTGTATCTGCTGTTCTCAGGGGCCTGTTTGCATTTCTGCTCGAATCCAAACAGCCCGTGCTGCCCTGGCTCTATTTACCCTCCTGGGATGGCGCCGGGGCCGACGTGGAACCCACAGCCCAAAAAAGGGCCACCATCACCTCCCAGTGCTGCCATCGCCACTTTCTCCTTATTTCCCCCAATCTCAATTCACCCTTGAATAAACCATGGGCACCACCAGGCACGGGGCTGCTCCGTGCTCCCAATTCCCCCCTCCCAAAGAGCAAAGGGGGAGTGCGAGCCTCAGCCCCTGGGTGTGGGGTGCTCCCCCTTGTGCCCTTCCAGCAATTTCTTGCTTCCTGCCGGGGTAAGAAGATTTACTCCTTACCCATCCCCTCCCTGTATATATGGAGGTGGTTCTCCCTAAGACCCTCAGATGCTTTCTCTCTCTCCTGTCCATGTGCTACTGCCTGTGATCGGGTACCCGGCGGTGCTGCAGGTGAGTGGGGCAAGATGTGGCCGTGGGGACTGGAGGGGCTGTGCTTTCTGCTCTCGCCTGGATGCTCCCTGAAAGAGGGAAGGAATGGTGAATTTTGTGAGTTTGCACCTGCCAGTGTGCAGGGTGCCACCTCTATCCACCTGTCCTTCCTGCTTCCACAGCCCCCCAGTGCTGGGAGCATCCTCTGGTGCTGGCTGTATTCTCAATGCTGGGAGCATTCCCTGGTGTTGGAAGCATCCTCAGTGCTGGGAGCACCCTCAGTGCTGAGAGCATCCCCCCAGTGCTGGATGTATTCCCAGTACCGGGTTCACCCCTGGTGTTGGGAGCATCCCCTGCTGCTGGATGTATCCTCCAGTGCTGGTGTTATCCCTGATGCTGTGTTCTCATCCCATGACCCCTCTGCCTTCCACCCTCAGGCTGCAGCATGCAGTGTGGCTGCGTGGCCCCGGGGCTGCCTGCCCTGCCCGGCTCCTTCTGGGTACCAGGTGAGCACCAGCACAGCCAAACTGGGGAGCGACTGGGACCATCCTGCATGAACTGTGGTCCTCCCCACAGACCCACGGGCTGTTTACTGAGCTGGGGACGTGGCTGTGATCGCCGGGCATAGCCCAACTGGGGGTGGGGGTGATGTCCTCAATCCTGAGGCTCTAAACTGCTGCCCACCCTGCAGGGCTTGCCTTCCCAGATTGGGCATACAAAGCCGAGTCCAGCCCTGGCTCACGGCAGATCCAGCTCTGGCACTTCATCCTGGAGCTGCTGCAGAAGGAGGAGTTCCGCCATGTCATTGCCTGGCAGCAGGGAGAATATGGGGAGTTTGTCATCAAGGACCCCGACGAGGTGGCACGGCTGTGGGGCCGGAGGAAATGCAAACCCCAGATGAACTACGACAAGCTGAGCCGAGCTCTCAGGTGCTGCCGGGTCACAGAGAGCCCTTGGGGACATGGAGAACCCTCGGGGATGCGATGCTGCAGGAACACCTGGCCCTGACCTCCCCCTGCAGCACAGCCCACCTGCATGGGGACAACGGGACAGTGGGGATGTGGTTTGGGAGCTCTTGGTTCTCCTGGTTCTCAGCTTGTGATGGGGGGCACTTTATTGCAAAGCTTTCGCATGTCCATCTGTCCATCCATCCACATATCCCTCTCTCCAGCCATCCACCCATCCATCCATCCAGATGTCCATCTCTCCCTCCCTCCCTCCCTCGCTCCATCCATCCATCCATCCATCCATCCATCCATCCATCCATCCATCCATCCATCCATCCATCCATCCATCCATCCATATGTCCATCTTTCCCTCCCTTCCTCCCTCCCTCTCTTCCTCCCTCTCTCCCTCCCTCCCTCCATCCATCCCTCCATCCCTCCATCCACGCTGCTAACACCCCATCGTGTCCCCCCCCCCCCAACCCCAGGTATTACTACAACAAACGCATCTTGCACAAGACCAAGGGCAAACGCTTCACCTACAAGTTCAACTTCAGCAAACTCATCTTTGTCAACTGCCCGCTGTGGGATCTGCGCTGCCCCCCATTGCTGGCGGGAGCCGTTCCACCCGCCTTGCCAAGCCAGGTAGAGTCCCAGCACAGCGAGGACAGCCCTGGGGGACAGCTGCTCATCCCCACTGCTGCCACGTCCCCATCTGTCCCCTCACAGCTGCTGCAGAACGCTCTGCTGAGTCGGCGGGCGCTGGCGGAGCCGCTGGGCTGGCACCGGGGTCCCCGGCATCCACTGCTCCCTGAGGCACCGGAAAAGTCCCGTAAGTGTGGGGCACTGACGGCCCACGTGTGCCAGGCAAGGGACGCACACGGTGTGCCCACCCTGGGAATAATGGTGGTCACTGGTTGGGGGGGGTCAGGGGCAACGGCTGCCAGGGAGCAATGGGTGCTGGGGGACAATGGGGTGCTGCAGCTCTCCCCCTGGGTGCAGGCACGGGACCCAGTGCAAGCGGGGGCCGCAGCCGTTGCCGGTCCCACAGCAGCACCCAGTGGCTGCAACAGGGAGAAGGGGGGGGCCATGGGTGCCGGTGTGGGGTGCACACGAGGGTCTCAGTGCCTGAAGGCTCTCACTGGGATCTGTTTCTTTGCCGCTCGCAGGGCTGAGCTCCGTGTCCCCCCCGTGCCTGGGGGGCTCCTGCTGCCGCCTGGGGGGCCCCGAGGAATTCCCCCCACACTTGGCTGCCTTCCCCTGCCCGCTGCTGCCCCCCCCCGTTGCGTGAATGGGCCCCTTTCCCCGTCCTGCACCCTCCACCTCACCCCACATCGCTGCTGCCCCCCCAGCTGGGACCCCCCTCTCCAATGGGGCTCCCCAAATCAGAACCGTTCCCGCTGGGGCCCCCGTTGCCCCCCTGGGCTCCTCGGTGGTCACGTCATGGCTGGGGGGGGGCTCACGGGCGAGCATCCTGGGGAGGACGGAGAGGAGGAGGAGGAGGATGAGGAGGATGTGGATGAAGGCCGGCGTGGCACAGTCACGGCACAGAGGGTGAAGCTGCAGCTGGAGGGCAGAGAGAAGGGCAGCAGCAGGCTGTCCCCCGCCAGCTTCACACCCCCACAGCGTGCTGTACCCCCCCCAACCCCCCGGCTGGCCTCTGCAGCCACCCTAAGGTGGGTGTGCAGGGGGGCACGGAGGCTCCCAGACCCCAAACAACCCAGACGGATGGAAATAAAGCAGTTTGCAGAGGGCTGTGGTTGTCTTACTGGCAGCACCCCAAAACCACCGTCACCACAGACCCTCCGGGGTCTGCAGCTGGGACCCTACCATGCAAAGGGGACGTGGGGCACAGTTTGGAGGGGTGGGGTGGGGGGGAAAGGAAGGTCTGCGGGGGGGGGGGGGGGGGGGTGACGATCCCAGCAGCCACTGCTCGTTAGCAGGAATTCCCGGAAAATGGCCCGAGCTCATTTTCATTTTCACTTTTCCACTTTTTCCCTGCTAGGAAAACCTGCAGAGGGAAAAGGGGACGCTGGGGGGGGGGGGGGGGGGTGTCAGATGGACCCCCTCCTCGACTCTCTATTTTGAGACTTTCATGCCCCATTTACCATCCCTGCGTGGCACAGAACACCCGTGGGGCTCCCAGGGTGGTGGGGGTTTGGTGTGACCCCTGGAACCCCCCCATAGCAGGAACCCCAGAACCTGCAAAGCAACTTCAACATTGGGATGCAATGGGTGCCACCAGGATGTGGGGTACCCCATAGTCAGGGTGTGTCTATGGGTCTGCAGTACTGAGGCTGTCCCTGTGGGTCCCCAAATCTCTGCTGTCCCTATAGGTCCCCCAAATGGGCTCTGTCCACTTCAATCTCCAAATCTGTGCTGTCCCCATAGGTGCCCCATATGCGGGTACCCACTGTGTCCCCCCCACACACATCTGTCCCTGAGGGTCCCCACATCTGTTCTGTCCCCAGGAGCCCCCCCAATACCCTGGTAGTCCCATACATCCCCCAAACCCGTGCAATCCCTGCAGGTCCCCAAATCTCTGCTATCCCCTCGTGTTCCCCAAACACTCTCTGTCCAGTCTCCAAATCTGTGCTGTCCCCATGGGCTCCCCAGATCTGGATCCCCACTGCGTCCCTCCCCCCCCCCCCCCCCCATCCATCAGTCCCTGCGGGTCCCCAGATCAGTGCTGTCCCCAGGAGCCCTTCCATACCCGGGCAGCCCCATATATCCCCCAATCCCTGCGGGTCCCCAAATCTCTGCGGACCCCCCACACTCGTGTACACCCCCCAGATCTCCTCTACACCCCCCCGTCCCCGTCCCCCGGGTCACCCCATATCCGGGTATCGCCGCCGTTCCCTAAAACCCCGCACCCCTCCCTCACAGCCCCCGCCGGCTCTGCCCGCTCAGCGGCGGGGCCGAGGGCCGGGCGAGCCCGGGGATTGGGAGGGCCGTAGGCCTCTCCCTCGGCCCGGCCCCCAGCGCCGGGCGGTGGGGCGGGGGGACCGCGCCGAGCCGGGCCGCACCGAGCGGAGCCGCGCCGCGCCGAGCCGGGCCGAGCCGGGCCGGGCCGGGCCCGCCGCGCTCCCCGCGGCCGCTCGGGGGACGCTGGAGCCGGGGCAGCGCTCCGCCGCGGGGCCGCCGGGCGCCGGGGATGGTGGCGGCCGGCGCGGGGCTGCGGTTCCCCGAGCCCTGAGCGCGGCTGCGGCCCAGGGGCGCCGGGCGGCGGCTGCGGGGACGCGGAGGAACCATGAGCGTGAGGCCGCCGCAGGCCGCCCCGGACAGGTACGGGAGGGACGCGGGGACTGAGGGCCTCGCTTCGGCCGGGCCCCGCTGCCACATAGCGGCCCTGGGGTTGGGTGGGGGGGGGGGGTCCCGATGGGGGTCTGGGGGTGTGGGGGGACATCGTGGGGCAGCGACCCACGGAGTGTATCGCAGCGCTGGGCACTGGGGCTGAGGGCATGCAGTGGTGCTGGGGGTGAGTGAATAAAGTAATGCTGGGCATTGGGGCTGAACAGGCGCGGTGGTGGTGCTGGGCGGTGGGGTTGAGTGGATGCAGTGGTGCTGGGGCTGAGCAGACAAGGTGGTGCCGGGGCTGAATGCATGCAGTGGTGTTTGACACTGGGGCTGAGTGGATGCAGTGGTGCTGGGGTTGTGCGGACGCAGCAGCGCTGGAGCTGAATGGATGCAGTGGCTCTGGGTGCTGGCGTTGGGTTGGGTGCTGTATGCCGACCCCTTGGTGTGTCCCACTGTTGGGTTCCTTCCGCCTGGCAGGTTGATGGTGGGTTATTTTTAATTCATTCTTGCTGATAGATTAAGTGCCCACGGCACGGCCACGGCTCCCCTGGGGCTGAACCGTGCGACCGTGGGGTGGCTGTGGGTGAGACGAGCCCTTCGTCACATCCCCAAAGCTCTGTGAGGTTTGGCTGAGGTGCTCTGGTTGTTGCTGAGGTGGCTCCAGAATGGGGGACCCTGAAAAGATGCAGCTCAGCCTCAAGGAGCAACGGGCTGACGTCGGAAACTGTGGCCCAAAGGAGCAGGGAGCAACGGTGTTAAATAAAAATAACTCTGCTGGTGCGTGGACCAGGTGGGAGAGGGGATAGGGATGGTGCAGAGCAGAGGGCACAGGGCGTTGCTGCCCTCCCACAGCTCCTACGTGGGCCAGTGTACAGACACTGCCCCTCCGTTGGGCGTTTGGATGTTGGGAACAGTTTGTGGGGAGCCCTCATTGGGTGTCCGTGCTCCTGCTCTGAACCCATCACACCACCTGGCTTGTCCTTCCGTTGCTCTGTGGCTGGGGTTTGGGGCACTCAGTGCTGGAGTAGTTTGGGTTCTCCTCGCCGTACCCCCGCCTGGTGCTCAGTGTGCCCTGTGGGTAGGATAAACTGAGAGCTTCCACCTCTGGGATGGAGCACGACTGCAGAACCGTGCACCAGGCTCTTCCTTGGGCTTTGCTGGGCTCAGCGGTGATGAGGCCATGATCAGAGCTGGAGGTGCTGTGACCTGGAGCAGGCGCCGGGTGTTGGTGTGGGGCTTAATGCCTCTCTCTGCTCCTTAAATAGCCGCCGTCCCGCTTCTCTGTAAGGTCAGCAGCCTCAGGTGCCCTGGGAAGCTGTTCTCCAGCACAAAAGCAACCTGAAAATGGGTGAAATGGTGTGAAATTGAGGACTTTCTCCCTCTGGCTCGTTGGTGAGTGGCGCAGGGAAAGGGCAACCTGATGCTGTCCCGGTGCCATCCCATGGGCAGGGAATGCGTGAAGATGGTGGTGCTCAGTCTCTGCTCCGCAGCCTCCAGCCTCAACCCACTGGAGCCATTCCCAGCTCTGCTCCTTGCAGCTCCTCGTGCTGCACTGAAGGAACGGTGCTGCAGGGCATGCGTGGTGGGAGGGCAGGGAGAAAGCATCCCTGCAGGGCAGTTGTTTTGTGCCTCTCTTGCTGCCTTGCACCTCACGTGGCTTCAGGGGTGAACCACCTCGGCCACGCTGGGTTTGTCGGGGCCAAGCGGCACCGTGGGCACTCCAAGCAGAGCTGCATGGGAATGGTGTTTCCTTCACAAAAGCCCGGAGCCTGCTTTTGCTTTCCCTGTCTGTCGCCCTCTGCACTCCCAAGCCGCGGGCAGGGAGGGGAAAGGATGGCAGACGCTTCTCCCAACAGGGAGGAGAGGGCTGGATGGGTGCGGGCTCGCCCAGCGCCGCTGGCAGCACTAACTCCGCAGCATTTGTGGAGCACAGTTCATGTGCAAAGCACTCCGCAAACATCGTTAAGGCACAAACGCTCATCTCTCAGCCCCTCGTGCAGCTCTTGAGCAACAGGAGCTCCCTGGGCGCTCTGCTCCAGGCCCTTGCCCTGCTTGGCACAGCTGGCTTGGCTCAAGGCATCCCTGCATTGCCACCGCGGTGTCCCCACCGTATCCAGTTCCCTACCAGCAGCTGCAGGGCCGGGACCTTTCTACAGGTTGTGGCCAAGGTCTCACCCCTCTGGTGTTCCCTTCTGGGTCACTCCTATGGTGTCACCGTCACCAAAGTCCCCACCTCCCCACATTCAGGCTCCCCACAGGGAATGGGCATTACCAAAATTCACAGGTACGGAGTCTGCCTTGCCATTAAATAACCAGGGCTGCTGTACTGGTGTTAATCCCCCCCCCCCCCCCCCCCAGCATTTAATTAAAAACCTTAATTTAAACAAAGCTCCCAAGGAATCCCATCTGCCGTAGCAAGGTTGCTGCAAGAACCCAGGGATTTAAACTCAGTTTGCCGTGGAGTGGACGCGGGGCTTTGCGTCTGATTTGCAGAAGGAGAATTGATACCCACGGGCCAAGCTTTGCTTTGCTTTGCTTCTCTCCCTCGGAAGTAAAAGCAGCAAGAAGGAAACAAACAAACAGGTTGGCTGTCGAAACCCCAGAGAGGTTGGAGGGCTCCTGTCTGGGTATCAGAGTGCAATGGGGCTGTGCTCAATGTTGGCTTCCACGAGTGTGTGCTCTGTGCCTGACCTGCGATGCCATGCACCACGTGCCAGGCTGGCTGTGCCGGGCCAGCACCGTCCCCCTGTGCCACACCACGGGGAGGGGGGAAGGAGAGGAAGTTGAATCATTTTTAGCTGAAATTCCTTCCTTCCTTCCTTCCTGCCCCAGAATATTGGGAGGGGAAGGGCTGTGCGGCTCAGCAGGGCCGTGGGCTGCAGTGGGAAGCGCCGATCAGTGCGGCATCGCGCTGCAAGCATCCCAATTCCCTTTCCAAGTTGGGTTTTTCCTGGTGTTCCCCCCCTCCCCTCCCTCCCCAATCCTACCGAGCTGCCCAATTCCGAGTGGTGGTTGTTGGTTTTTTTTCTTCTTTTATCCCCTGTTTATTGATATTGTTGGTAGCTCCCGTCCCGCTCTGGTCAGGCAGCGTGCCGTGCCGACGTGTCTGACGTCGGTGTCCCCGGGAGGGGACTGCAGGGAGCAGCCATTTGGAGACAGGGAAGGGGAAAAAAAAACCAACACAACAACCCACAAGATCCCAGCCCGGAGCCAGCAGCTGCACGGCGCTGCCTGCAGCCTGACCCACTTTGAGGGTTTGATCCTGTTTCTCTCTTAATCGTTTAATTGTGGCATTTGCTCTGCGTGGGCAGAGCTGTCTGGGCCGGGGGTGTTTGCTCTTTAGTGTGGGTGATGTGCTTTTTTCCCTCCTTTCCCCCCCCTACCCCCCCCATCCCTTCCCCCCTATTTGAAAGCTGAATTGCCCTCAGAATTGCCCTGTCCCTTGGCCCTGTGAACGAGCCAGGTGATTCCAGCGGTGCCACTATGGGGACGAAGCATCCCCAGCTTGCTGACATGGGGACGTCCCGCCTAAAGATGATAATTGAACTAAAAATAACCAGAACTGGGGAAAATAACGTCAGTCCAGGAGCGGGACTTGCCCTGGGCGCAGCAGAGCGTGGGACATTGGGCTGGGACCGGTCAGAGCCTGGCAGCTGTGGGGCCGCAATGAGTCAGGGTGCTTTGGTGAGTCAGCCCCACAACCGCGGAATTTGGAGCCTGGAGGGCTCCGGAGTGAAATCTTTAAGGAAAACCCAAGGGCTGATGTTTGTGAAGTCACAGATTTAGGAGGTGATGTTTCGGCCAGAGGGGCTCGTTGGTGCTCGTGTCACCCCCAGGGCGAGCATCTGGAGCCCCAAATCCCAGACAAATGCACCCAAAAGAGAAATCGCGGCGCTGCTGCAACCTGGCCCGGGGCTCGGTTGTGTTGGCGCTGCCTTTGGTTCAGGACAGGCGTGGTTTGGCTCCCCATAAGTCAATTAGGAAGAAGCTTATGCAAAGCCGAATTAAACTACTCTTTTAGACGGAAATAAGCCGGCGCTTGGCCCAGCAGCTGCGGGTTATCCGGGAAGGGTCCGGCCGTGAGCTCGGTGCACGGGGCTCTGTGCAGCTCTGCTTGCCAGGCTTACAACACAGAGATCACAGCACAGCTCCTCTGAGGTCTCTGCATATGGGGTGATGCTGAAAGAACAGATCCCAACTTGGCCTGGATAAAGGCACCTCTTGCCCCGTGCCCGCCGGCCGTAATCCCATGGGTAATCCCAGGGGTAATCCTGGGGGTAATCCTGATGGGTAATCGCACCAGGATCGTGCCAGTGTTGTGAAGTGCAGTGTGCCCCTGCGTTACCAGCCTACAAATGTGCCCAGGCTCCATCCTGCCAAGGTCCTTCTGATTGCATCCCCTGATTGCGAATGTGATCGAGTGGACCAGCAGCAGTATCTGATGGCTGTGTGTATGGAGCCAGAGTTAGCGTGGCTCAAGCAGCCTTCAGTGAGATGCTTCCTAATGCCCAGGGCCTGTGGGGAGCTGGTTCTGTGCCACGGCCCAGTGGCACCAAGGCAGGAGGAGAGTGCTGATCCCATGGAAAGGGGTGAATTACTCAATGCCTGTAATTGTGGTTTCGGAGCTGTTGAGTCTTGGAAACTGGCAGCGTGGCTCTTGGGCTGGCAGTGCCTCCGACTTTGATCCCATGGGGGTTTGGGTGGTGCCAGGACCCCCACTGGTTGTCCCCGAAGTGGCAACAGAGGGTCCTGGGGTGCCTTTCCTTCGTGGAGGTTGCTTGTCCTGCAGGATGCGGGGCGCCAGCGTGGAGTTTGGCTGTGCTGTGTGTCCCTCTGTCTCTTGATCTGTTTGTCTCCTCTTTCCCCCTTCTTGCACTGCTGTCCTCTGGGTCTTGTGCCACCTCCATTGGGGTCTGTGCTCTGCTGGCAGCAGAGCGGGCAGCAAAAGGCAGCGCCTGCCCAGGTAAGCGGGGTCGGGGCTGCCTGAACTCTCACGCTGCACCCTCGCTTCACTGCAGCCCCTGTGGGCAGGGCACAGACCCATGGCTGCTCCTGTCAGTGGTGCTGCAGCCCTGGCATCACTCTCCTGGTGCTCTGGGACTCCCATCTGCAGCATGGCCCCGCAGCGCTGGCAGGAGCAGAGATGGGGAAGCAGCTGTGTTCCCATTTAGGGATGGAGGCAAGTGTCTGGGCCTCGTCCTCCCGCTGCCATCCCTCCAGCACCAGGTGAGGGGATGCGCTGCATCCCTGCAATGCCCCAAAGTCCTCAGGCAGCTTGTCCATCCTGCACCCTGATGCGGGACCACAAGGCTCAGCAAGGGGGCGAAACATCACTGAACCGTCTGCTGTCTGTCTGTCTGTCCGTCCATTCCTCCTCCATCCCTCACAGCTTCCTCCCTGTTCTGCCATCAACCCCTCTGCAGCCTGCCAAACCCTGCAGCTGTGCACGCTGCATGACGCCCCTGTCCCCCAGCTGTCCCCCGTGCTGCTCTCCCTGACCCCCCTGAGCATCCCTTGGGGCTGGGATGGGAGAAGCGCTTTCCCGAGGGGCAGGTGGGTGCCAGCTGCTGGTGCTTCCCCACATTGGGCATGAGTTGTTCCTCAGGAGAGACCAGGTCCCAGCAGTGACTGGGGACTGCTCCATCAGCCCGGCTGCACTCTCCCTGCAGGTTGAGCAGCCTGTCTTCCCTGGGTGATTCATCTTCAGAGAGGAGATCTCCTGGGCACCGCCGTCAACCCTCTGATTCCTCCGAGACCACAGGTGAGTTCTTGCAATTGAGGACGGTGCTGAGCTCTTTGCATGGGGGAGAGAGCTGGCAGCTCTCAGCGTTAGCAGCATTGGGCTGCATCACATCCATCCCTAGTCTGTGAATAGGAAGGGACCCTCATGACAGCAGGCTTCAAACAGCCCTGAAACATCCCTTGGGCTGGGATGGAGCTGTGGGTGTGGGGTTGATGCTCCCATAAGCTGTAATTTCCACCCTGCAGCAGGGATGTTCTGGCATTAAAAGGCTGGGTTGCACGCGGTGGTCCACACTGCAGCCCCAAGTGCTGCTGCAGCCCCTGAAATCAAGCATCCTGGCAAAGCCACAGCTCAGAGCTTCGCTGGCTTCCCTTCCTCTCCCTCTCCAGGTCTGGTCCAGCGGTGCGTCATCATCCAGAAGGACCAGCATGGCTTTGGCTTCACTGTCAGCGGGGACCGCATCGTCCTCGTCCAGTCTGTGCGGCCAGGTGAGAGGGCAGAGAGGGGCTGGGGGGACACCTCGGGACCCCCTCACCTGCTCCATGCCTCTGGAGAAACGTAGCACCAAGGTTTGGGGTGTCCCTGGGCAGGGACAGGTTAAGTGCTGCTGCCGTGGGTGGGTGGGGAATTCCCTCCAGCAGCCCTGGGTAAACACACGTCGGCAGCGCGCGCGGCTCTTGGCGCTGTGCTGCAGGAGATGCTGCTGGTTTTGCAGTATAATGACTTTGCGGGGTGGCAGGGCTGGGAGCAGCAATTTAGACAGACAATGAGCTGCTTATTTTACAGCGGATGTTCCCACCTCCTCCCCCTTCCCCCTTCTAGCCCGAAAGCCAGGAAAAATGAGAATATAGTAAAGGGAAAGCACTGCGGGTTTCAAGGGCAGGTTTGCGCTGGGGTTCCTCTCTCCTGCAACAGGAGCTGCGTGGGGAGACCCCTCCATCCCCCTCGCTCCAGAGAGACAGAGACTGGGATGGGGACCTTCCCCAGCTATGCTGCTTGGTGTGTGGTCACGTGCACCCACCTCACCCAGGCGTGGGACGGCAGGGACGCCCACCCAGGTCACTCACTGCCAATAGCGAGAGCGTTAAGAGCCAAAAGAATCCCAGTGATCCCATGTACTTTCCACTTTTGGAGCTCGCTGCTGTGTCTCAGCCCCTTGGCCTGGAGTCAGAGCTCATGGAAACATTTCCTCTTGGTTTTGGCTTGAGGAAAAGATAATTTTCCCTATATTTCAGCCTCAGTGGCTTTGTTACAGAGTGGAGTGGGGAGAGAAGCAGAGCAGTGCTGCTGCTGGGCCCCTCTCTGATGTTTGCACGCACGTGGTTCTCTGGGATGTGTAGGAGTCAGTGCGGATGCTGGGACCCCGGTCTGGCCAGGGATGGGAAGGGCTGGGTTGTGGCTGCTTGAGCAGCACGGGGGCTATTTGGGCTGGAAGGTGGTGTTCACATCATGTTGCACAGCCCTTCCTGATGTCTGTCTGTCTGTCTGTCCTGCAGGAGGAGCTGCCATGAAGGCTGGGGTGCAGGAGGGGGACCGCATAGTCAAGGTGAGCGTTGTGGCCTGTGCTGCCATGCCCTGCTGCTGTGTCTGCAGCTGACGGCTCTCCTCTCCTCCTCTCTGCCAGGTGAACGGCACCATGGTGACCAACAGCTCCCACCTCGAGGTGGTGAAGTTGATCAAGTGTGAGTATGGCCAGAAACTGGCTCTGAGCTCGGGTGGCAGAGCTTTCCCTTTATTGCTCCTGGGGATGAGGCTACATCACCAGCTGGGGACGGACAGCATCATGCCCAAAGGCAGGGCTTGGTTCTTGGGCAGAAGATGAGGAAATCTGTCTCAGTCCTTCACAGGCACACAGGGATAGGGTTGTGCCCACCCATTGCTGCGATGCTCACCTGATGTTTCAGGGGGTGAATAACAGGAGCTTTTCTTTCCCTTCCCTTCTGGATATCCTCAGCTGGTGCCTACGTGGCCCTGACGCTTCTGGGCTCCCCACCACCGTCAGTTGGGCTTTCCAACTCCCAGCAAGACGTGAGCACTACAGGGGCACCCCGCAATGCCCCTGCCTGCCCCCCACCACCTCCACCCCCACCACTCCCCCCACCGCAGCGCATCACTGGCCCCAAGCCCTTGCAGGTAATGTGTCCTGCCCATCTTGCTCTCTGCCTTCCTGCAGCCTACAATGCATTGCGGGCAGAGCTCAGCCTGTCTTATGTCCACCCTACACTGCAGGACCCTGAGGTTCAGAAGCATGCAACGCAGATTCTCCGGAACATGCTGCGGCAGGAGGAAGCAGAGCTGCAGGTACAGTGCTTCTCCTCCTCCAAGAGTGACTCTGGGCTGGGTTGTCCCTTGCTTGAGCTGATGGGCTCTGGGAGGAGCTCAGCTCTCAACCCTTCTCTCCTGCTCATGATGTCCAGTCAATGGGCTCTCGCAGCAGCCCTTAGCATCCCAGCCAAACTGCACTGGTACCTGGGGGAGATGTGCAACATTTGGGTACTGTCTCACCCAGGGGAGCTGTTGATGCACACACCGGCCCATTGAGCCACGTAGCACCTGTGTCTTTGCCCCCTTCCCATGAACAACGGGGCAGGCTGATGGGTTTGGGGCCACTGCGAGCATCTTCATCTCTCACTCAGCGCTTCTATGAGGCATACAACCGCAACCCTGGCACTGTGGTGGGGGAGCAGATTGAAGGAGCACGCCGGCGGGTCAGCCAGCTGCAGCTCAAAATCCGCCAGGAGACCGGTGGCTCTGTGGTAAGCAAGGAGCAGAAATTCTGTAGGAACCCTAGCTTAGGTTAGGGTTAGGCACCAGGCTTAAGGTGTCCTGGGCTCCCTCTGGGGCTGGCGGAGCGTGGCTGTGCAGGGTGCTGGTGTTCCTGGTTTCCCACTTTTGCTATGGTGGATGGGAGATTCTGCAGCCAGGTGTCCTCTTGCTCTATGCTGGAGTGTCTCCCTGTGCTGGGTGACATCCCACTGGTCCCACACTCCCCTCACCTTGCAGGATTTGGGGCGACTGTGCAGTGATTCCAGCGTGGCGATGTTCAGGGCAGCAGAAGGTGAGTGGTGCTGGCAGTTTGTACCTTCCCCACTCCCCAGTGTGCACAGGGCAGTCCTGAATACGGGGCTCAGCCTCTCCTCTGTTCCCAGGCCGCCTCTCGCTGGACTCTCAGGACGGTGACAGCGGGTTGGAGTCAGGCACGGAGCGGTTCCCCTCTGTCAGCGAGGTGAGAGCACAGCCCAGCTCTGCTGGGCCCTGGCAACGATGGGGGAAAGTGTTATTTAAAACTAAATGTCACCTGGGGTGGCTGAATATGACAGCAGGGTGCAGCTGAAGGGGTCTTTGCACCATTAGGAGCCAAGGACTTGGCTTTGCAGTTGTAATTACTTGCTTACCTTCTGAACAAGCTGAACTTCTTGATGCTCAGAGCTGAGATTGCAGTGCTTGGGCTTGCAGTGTGTATCCTGACATTGCTGCCTCAGAAATGAGGGGTTCCCAGGCTTGTGCTTCTAGTCTTAAAGTGCTTCCCGTAGCCCTGAAGGTTTTATGTGGTTTCCAAGTTCGCTGGGCCCATTGAGGACGTGGTCTTCATGGTCTCAGAGCTGCAAACCGCTCTCGTGGGACAACCCTAAGCATTCCTGTCAGTCAGGCAAGAGCCATCCCCAGCCTGTCCCTTCCAACACCCTGAACAGATCTCCCTGAACCGCAACTCTGTCCTCTCTGACCACGGCCTGGACAGCCCACGCACCTCCCCGGTCATCACTGCCCGCCTCTTCCAGCACCATCGCCGGCAGGGCTCCGATACCGCCTTCACCCCCACCACTGAGCAGGTAGGATGGGACCAGTGCTGGCCCTGGGCACACAGCATCACCCAGCCTAGCAGGGCACATCGAGTGTCCCCACACTCCCTGAAGCCGGTGCCCAGCTCCTAACGCTGTCCCCCATCTCCTGCAGGGATCAGAGCGCACGGGACGACCTCTCATCATTGGGCCAGAGGAGGATTACGATCCAGGATATTTCAACAACGAGGTAGTGGCACCAAGCTGCTCTTGGCTCTTGTCCCATCTCTCTGGGGGCAGCTGGCCAAGGTCACGGGACAGGGCTGTCACTCCTCCCGTGCTCCTCCCTTTGTGGCTGTGTGCCCTGGCACCCAGGAAGCATTGGCATTTAGAAATCCTCCCGAGGAGGAAGCTGTCCAGTGACCTCATCTGCCTCTGCTATCCCAGCCCGTGCTGAGAGCATTCCTGGATGACAGCTGTCACCAGCCCAGCCACTGCTGTGGTGGGGATGGGGATGTCCTGGATTGGGCTGGTGGGAACTGGGGAGCAGGGGCTGGAGCTTCACCCAGGGGTGTGCAACGGAGCTCCAGACAAGTCGGTTCCCTTCTTTCCTAACCAATGCTTTTCCTTCGGGCCCCGCAGTGCGACTCCCTCTTCCAGGACCTGGACAAGCTGAAGTCCCGACCAGCACACCTAGGAGTCTTCCTGCGCTACATATTCTCCCAGGCAGATCCCAGCCCCCTGGTAAGAGCTGGAGGCAGCAAGCTGGGAGAAGTGCCAATGGGGCGGTGTATCCGTGCCCTCCCCACATCCCTGCGGCCTGCGGGCACTGCTGGTTTGCTGAGCACGTTGCTGAGGTGCAGGCTCTGTGTGTAGGGCTCAGGCAGCTGCTGGCAGCCCTGTCCCCAGCTGTGCAGCAGTGAGGGAAGCCCAGTGTAGGGTTACATGTCCTCCCCTTCCTCCCAGGCGTGACGCGGGGAGGGCGCTGCCCTCCCAGACCCCCACGGTCGTTTCCTGTTTCATGGCCGTCTGGCTGCTGCTCTATTGGATGTTTCACCTTCCTGCTTCTAAACCTTCTTCCTTCTTCGCTGCCCACCTCTGGTCTCCCCTCCTTGCAGCTCTTCTACTTATGCGCAGACGTTTGCCAGCAGACAACAGCAAAGGATTCCCGGGGTTTGGGGAAGGATATCTGGAACATCTTCTTGGACCGGAACGCGGTGAGAGCAGGGGCTGTGTGCCTGCACGGGTGTCCTTGCATCTGCAGGGGGTGGGAGGGGAGCCAACTGGAAAGCCAGCATCAGTGTCATGTCTGTTGCACGAGGGTCCTTTTTTAACAGTTTTTGCCACTGACGGTACTTTGCTGATGCTGGTTTCTCTGCTTCGATGCAAATTGCGTAAAGCATTGCGCAGGCATTGCACAATGGCAGCAGCACCAGGCAGCTTGGAGCAGGGGGTCATAGAGGCAGGGCTGGGGCTCAGGCTCTGCCCTCTGTTCTTGGGATACATATTGCTTGGAGGGAACACGCTGCTCCAGAGGGGTTCGTGTTCTGGGTGCTGTGATGAGTGCTGAGTGCTTTGTGCACTGGGAGCTTGGGACTCTCAGCTCTCACGCCCCCCAGTTGCAGAAATGCCAAACAGCGATGGTGCAGGAGAATGGGGCAGCCTCACCCTGCAGCTCAGAGCTGTGTGAGCGTGGCTTTGGCATGCATGCTGTGCCCCAAATTCCTTCACACGCTGTGCTGTGTTCCCTCCGCAGCCTCTCCGAGTGAAGGTGTCGGAGCAGCTTCTGGCTGAGATCGGTGAGTGTGGAGCACTCAGGGGCTGCCAGAAAGTTCTCATAGCACTTTCCTGCATGGCTGGTGACACTGCCTGTCCTTTTAACCACCCAGAGGCTCGCCTGCGGAATGGGGACGATGTCCGAGCTGCCCTCTTTGAAGCTCAGGAGATGGTGATGCCTGAGATACAGGAGCAGATCCAGGACTACAGGTGACAGTGGGATGGTCACCCCACAGAGCTCAGCATACCTCCCCCCTGTGCCTCGTGGCGCTGACCCCCATGTGCCCATAGAACGAAGCGTACCATGGGCTTGGGGAGCCTATATGGGGAAAACGACCTCCTGGACCTGGATGGGGACCCGCAGAAGGAGCGCCAAGTGGCCGAGAAGCAGCTGGCTCAGCTGGGTGACATCCTGTGAGTGTGGGCTGCCTGGTCCTGCCACCTCCCCAGTGTGCTGGTTGAGCTCAGGAAGGAGAATGAGGAGCAGGAGCTGGGGGTGCTGGTGGCAGAGATGGGAGGAAGGGGCTGCAGGGGGCACGGAGGGAGCACCCTGCCTGGGGACGGCTCCCTAGGGCTGAGCGGAGGAACCCAAACAAGCTCTTTTATTCCCCTCCATCTCTCTCTGCAGGTCAAAATATGAAGAGGACAGGAGGTGAGTGACTCTCAGCCACGGCAAGCATGCACCCAGTTGGGACTGTATTGCTGTTGTTGACTAAGGAGGAAAAAGGAGGCTCAGAGAGGAGGTCCTGAACCACTCCTTTCCCATGCTGGCCTGCAGCACTTTGTCCCAGTGCCAGCTTTATCTCTGCGGGCTGTCAGGATGGCAGGCCCTGGGGAAGGAGTGTCCCCAACTCTCCCTCTTGAAGGCTGCTGCCTTTCTGCCCTCCTTGTCCCTTCCAAGGTGTCCCCCGGCCAGGAAGGAGCGGTCCCTTTGTCACACCAGACCCCACAGGATGTCTCAGCTCCATTTTCGCCCTCCAACCTGCGGTGCAGTGTCCTGGTTCTCTGTCTCCACTCAGTCTGTCTTCTCTTGCAGCTCCCCCATGGCCTTTGCCCTCAGCACATACATGAACCACACTGGCATCCGCAGCCGTGAGCCACGCGTGGCCAGCACCAGTGAGAAGGCACAGGCTCTCCCAGACAAGGACAAGTGGCTGCCCTTCTTCCCCAAGGCCAAGAAGGTGAGTGGCATGATGGCTGCCATCCCTCTGCTCTGCTCCCAGCTCCCTCTGCAATGTGTGGTTGGGATGGAGGAGGGATGTATTGCCCACGTTGTGATGCCAGCATTCCTTTCGTGTGTCCCAGCAGAGCAGCAGCACGAAGAAGGACAAGGATGCCATGGAAGACAAGAAGCGCAACCCCATCCTAAAGTACATTGCGAAGCCCAAAATGTCCCAGAGCAGTGAGTATCGGGATATTCTGGGACACTAAGCTGCTCAGCTCACTGCTGCTGGAAGATCTGCAGCCTTTGGGTGGCCCTTGGGCACCCAACCACCCCATAGCAGGCACTTCTCGTGCTCTCCTCATCCAGCCCCTTTCGAAACCTCTTGTCTCAACCTCGCTCCCAAATGGCTTTGAAGGGAGCAGGAGGGGAGCTGAGCAGTGCTCACCCTGAAATTAATCCTCGCTGCCCCATCCTGCAAGCTTGCAGGCTGCCAGGAGCTGCAGGGTGGGCTGAATTGGTGGAGAGCGTGCAACAGTACGTGTGTGCTCTGGCACATGTGTGCATGTGTGTTCTGACACGCGTATGTGTGTTCCTCCCCCCTCCTCCTGCTTTCAGTTCTTATCCCATTAGCTCACATGCTCCCTTCTCTGCCTCCTCCGCTGTTGATACGCGGGATTGATTTGACATCTCATTTTTGTTTGTTTTTTTTTTTTCCTTTCAGCATTTCATGTCCCTTTGTCCCCTGTTGAAGGTAAAAAGCCCTTTTCTTTTATTTGCCATTCATCTCACGTGCTCAGTTTTGATTTATCCCCCCAGCACTGCTAACACCGGGCACTCGATGGGCTGTGGGGTTGGGAGGAGGGCTGCCCATGGGCGCTCTGGATGTCCCCGGGGAAGCCTCAGTGGTGGCCTTGGTGACATCCCACAGTGAGGGCAGCAGTGCCACCATCTATCTGCTCCTGCCTGCCCTCACCTCCCTTCTCTTTGCCCCAGCAGTCAAACCCGGCAATGTGAGGAACATTATCCAGCACTTTGAGAACAACCAGCATTACGAGAGCCAGGAGCCCGGCTCGCAGCGTCTCTCCACAGGCAGCTTCCCAGAGGACCTGCTGGAGGGTGACGGGTAGGAGGGCTTTTGGGGAGTGGGCAATTCCTTCCCTCTGTGATCTCACCCCGTGTTTTTTCTGCCTGTGCATCCTTCAGCCTGATGCTCCCAGCTCTGTCTCCCTGCTGCAGATCTCGTGCTGAGGTCAAGCTGGGTCGTTCGGAGAGCTTGAAAGGCCGTGAAGAGATGAAGAAATCACGGAAAGCAGAAAACGTGCCCCGCTCCCGTAGCGACGTGGACATGGATGCTGCAGCTGAGGCCACCAGGCTTCACCAGTCAGCATCGTCCTCTGCCTCCAGTCTGTCCACCAGGTGGGAGCTGCCAGCAGAGCCAGGCTAGGGGAGATGGGTTACCTATGGCCCTGAGGAAGGAGGTGGGATGGTCCAGTGCCTGCCCACAGTGTCTGGGCTCTGCACCTCACCCCTGTGGCTGGGATGCTGACTCTTGGGCAAGCCCTGAGAGTCCAGGCCAAGCTCTGACCACGCAGTCCCTACCTGCAGAACTTCACAGCTGATGTTTGTCGTGGGAAGCCAGCTGGAATTTGGTTTAATCCACGTTTGTGCCCCAAGCCCTGCATTGCAGTGGGTGGCACTTGCCCCTCAAGGGATTTGCTCCCAGGAAGTCCTGCAGGGTGCTGTGTTGGGAGCAGAGGGCCCTGCGGATGCCACAGGGTCTCATGGGTGATGCTTCCATCCCTCCCCAGGTCGCTGGAGAATCCCACCCCCCCCTACACGCCGAAGATGGGACGCAGGTGAGTGGCACGGCTACTGCTGCCATTGCCTCTACCTCACCACCCCGAGCCCGCCGCCACCTCCAGGGCTGGGTCCTACAGAGCAGGAGGGTCACTGTAGAGGGGACTGGGGGTGTCAGAGGAGACCTTTCTAGCTTCTCCCAGGCCTTGATAGAGCACCAGGGGAAGCGATGCTCAGGGCTACCTTGGGAGGGAGGGAGGGATCCCCCAGAGATGCCTCCACTTGGCACAGTCCTGCGTAACGCCAGCTCCCCGTCCCAGGGGTTAGGGGGCACCTCTGTTCCCTTGTGTCTCACGCAGGAGCTTAATCGACCTATATAGATGGCTGCTGGGGGACCTAGTCTGTTAGCTCAAGAGTCAGAGGCTTGTGCTTCTTGTGCTGAAGGTCCCGGGTTCAAGCCGAAATAGGGCCCAGGTAGATATTGGCTGTGCTGGGAGTGCTGCAGGCGGGCTCATGTGGGGTAGGGCTGCAGAGTACTCCCACTGCTGCTTTTCATTCACCCAGGAGCATCGAGTCGCCCAGCCTGGGCTTCGGCGCTGACCCCTTCCTGCCTCACCTGCTGGAGGACGAGCAGGGCCAACTCTCAGACCTGGAGCCCGAGCTGGATGCACAGAACTGGCAGCACACGGTGGGCCGGGAGCTGCTGGCCAGCCTGCCACAGAAGGAGATTGACCGGCAGGAAGTGATCAATGGTGAGGATCTAAGAATGAGGAGCTGGGGGGGTCTGTGCCTCTGCAGACACAGCCCAGGGACACCTCCAACTCCTCTGCCTCTCGACAGAGCTCTTTGCCACGGAGGGGTCTCACCTCCGTATCCTCCGAGTCCTCGACCTCCTCTTTTATCAGAGGATGAGGAAGGAGAGCCTGCTGTCCCGGGAGGAGCTGGCGCTGCTCTTCCCCAACCTCCCAGATGTGATTGAAATCCACAGTAAGTTCTTCCTTCCCTCTCTTCTGTCCTGCAAACCTTCCTGCAATGGCAGCGCTGCCCTGGGCTGTGCAGTGACCAGCCTTGCTGGCAATACCATCCTTACTGTTCCAGCCCCGTTTCCTTCTGCTGGGGGCTCTCCAGAGCCTGTTTTTCTAGGATCTGCTAATGCCTGTGTCTGGGCTGTTTGATCTTTGTAGCCCACTTTCAGTTTCACTCGTGGCGGCGGCAGCAGTCAAAGTTCATTGTGTCTCCCACTTCCTCTTCCAGATTCCCTCTCCGAATCTATGAAGAAGCTCCGGGAAGAAGGACCAATCATTAAGGAAATCGGGGATCTCATGCTGTCCCGGGTAAGAAGGGGTGGCTGCTCAGAGGGGATGGGGTGACCTGGGAACGTCACGTCCCCTAGGAGTGGACAGGGGGGCCTGAAGGTTTCTGTGCAGAGGGCAGATGTGACCCTGCTGTCACAGAGACCTGAGCTGTCCCCCGGTGCCTCTCGTTCTGGGAACCAGAACATGGGGATGGAAGAGCTTTGGGAGAGCCATGGTGAGGTCAAGGTGGGCCAGGTCTGTTGGTATCTGAGCCCACATCTTTCTGTGCCCTCAGTTCGACGGCCTGGCCAAGGAGGAGATCCAGCAGGTCACTGCTGACTTCTGCTCCTACCAGTCCATTGCGCTGGAGCTTATCAAGACCAAGCAGCGCAAGGAGACCCGTTTCCAGATCTTCATGCAGGTTCGGTCCACTCTTGGGCTGCTTCTCACCCCACGGCTCTCTTGGCTGCCTCTGCTCACACCCCAGGGCCTTCATCCTCTTCCTTCTGCCCTAGGAAGCAGAAAGCAACCCTCAGTGCCGGCGCCTGCAGCTCAAGGACTTGATCATCTCAGAGATGCAACGCTTGACCAAGTACCCGTTGCTGCTGGAGAACATCCTCAAGCACACTGAGGGTAGGGGCTGGAGGACTCTTGGCTCTTCTCACCCAGAGCCAATCTCAGGGTTGTGAGGAGGGTGCGCTGCTGTCCAGCTGGGATGGGTGGGTGCTGGAGGGACTCCTCTCCTCCGTCAGCTCTGGGCTGGCTCCATGTGTGCTCGAGATGCAGTCATGGGTGTGAGCGCTGCTCAGCTACACAGGGCAGCACCTGCTCCCCCCTGACCCTCACCCTGCTCCAGCGGGCACCTCGGAGCATGACAAGCTGTGCCGGGCCCGAGACCAGTGCCGGGACATCCTCAAGTATGTGAACGAAGCGGTGAAGCAAGCAGAGAACCGACACCGACTGGAGGGCTACCAGAAACGCCTGGATGCCACCTCACTGGAGAGGACCAGCAACCCGCTGGCAGCTGAGTTCAAGGTGATCCCAGCTCCTGGAGGCCAGGAGGGCTGCTTGGTGCCAGCACACTCACCACTGCCCTCTCAATCCTACAGAGCCTGGACCTCACCTCCCGCCGCATGATCCACGAAGGGCCGCTCACCTGGCGTATCAGCAAGGATAAGACCGTGGGTATGGACCTCCCCTCAGGTCCTGCAAGATGTGGGGCCCCTTCAGCCCTGGTGGCATTCTGGGGATCCTTTGAGGTTGTGCCAGCTGGAGTCGTGGTGTCCTCAGGGTCATCCTTCCTGGGCTGTGAGCACAACCCTGAGCCTCTTCCCTCTGCTCTCCACTCCAGATCTGCACGTGCTGCTCCTTGAGGACCTCCTGGTGCTGCTACAGAAACAAGATGAGAAACTGGTGCTCAAGTGCCACGGCAAGACAGCTCTGGGCTCCTTGGACAACAAGCAGACCTTCAGCCCCGTCCTCAAGCTCAATTCGGTGCTCATTCGCTCCGTGGCCACAGGTAGTGAGAGGGGACAGCAGGACGCAGGGGGTGGCAGGGGACCTGGCCTCTTGAGCGTGTTCTTCACCGTACCTTGAGCTTCTCCATTGCTTTGTCCCCCGTGCAGATAAACGAGCCTTCTTCATCATCTGCACGTCAGAGCTGGGACCCCAGATCTATGAGCTGGTGGCACTGACGTCCTCCGAGAAGAACACGTAAGGGTTAAAGGGGTGCTGGTGCCGTGGGCAGTGCATGGCTGGGGAGGGGGCTCCCCAGTGTGACCCCCCCAGGAGCTGACGGTGCTCTGGGCCGGCCAGGTGGATGGAGGTGCTAGAGGAGGCGGTGCAGAGTGCCATGAGGAATGCCACCTTCCCCCCAAAGCGCCAGATGCCGGAGCCCACTCGCATGGCACCTTCAAGGTGAGCAGCGTGGCCTCACTGGGAGCAGGGCTGGAGCCTGGTCTGGCACTGGGTGGCACTGCTGAGTGTCTCCAGCTGGTGGGGCTGGAGACGTGGGTTCTCCCTGCTGCAGGAGCTATTTGCCAGAGACCCAGAAGCAGCTCCCAGGGCTCCTACCCCCTTAGTGCTGCCACCCTCCAGTCTAACCCCTCTCCATCCTGCAGCCTGGTGTTGCAGGACCCCGACGTCTCCCCGATCCTATCCCAAGTCAGCAGCTCTGCAGCAGAGGTGGAGGAGAGTTCCTCAGGTGATTTCCCGTGCTCATTCGCCCATCTGTTTCTGGGGTCGGGACACAACCCTGAGCTCTCCCCTCTCCCTGCAGCAGACGACAATCCCACGGAGCTGCTGGGCAGGGAGCAGCCTCCGGTGCTGCCAGAGGAGCCGGAGAGCAGCGAGGTGGAGGAGGAAGAGCCTCCCCCTGGACCTCTGCACACAGAGGTGTCTGATGCTCACCCAGAGCCCTCCATGCGCCTGGCACTGCCAGTTCCCAGCCCTGCCGAAGGGTTGGCCGAGGCAGCCCTGGAGGATGGTGAGTGGTGCTCAGGAGGATTGGGGAGGCTCCCCCCCCTGTGATGTCAACCTCTCCCAACCGTCCTTTCCCTCTCATCCCAGTGGAGAACCTGAGGCTGCTGATCCTGCGGCGGCTCCTGCCCAGCCGTGACATGGAGCCCGAGGACGACCTGACACCCACACCGTCGGTCATTGGGGGTACCCACACCTGGGATTCAGTGCTCTCCAGCCAGGATTCGGCCTCCCAAGAGGTGCTGGCTGAGCCCCAAAGTGCTGCTGAGGAGCCAAAGTCTCGATCGGGGTGGGAGGAACAGAGTGAGACGGGTCCAACAGTGTCTGCTGAGGAGCAGAGCAGCTACAAGGTGGTCCGGAAAGGTATGGGGAGCTGTCAGCCCCCAATCGGGCATGGGGGGGCACCTGGGGTCTGTTCCTTTCCCTCCCCTCGCTGGGATTTAGGGTCTCTCTGCATGAGCTTTAGTGGATCAGAGCTGGGATGCTGGTGGTGGGCTCTGATGGGTGCTGGTGGTAGGATGCTGACTGATGCTGGGGATGCTGGTGTTTGGGTGCTGGTGGTGGGGAGCTGATGGGTGCTGGTGCTAAAGTGCTAATTGGTGTTGGGGATGCTGACTGATGCTATGCTGGTATATGGGCGCTGGTGATGGGATGCTGATTGGTGCTGGTGGTGGGTGCTGGTGGC
The DNA here is from genome assembly GCA_030625065.1 of Alectoris magna. Classification (NCBI taxonomy): domain Eukaryota; kingdom Metazoa; phylum Chordata; class Aves; order Galliformes; family Phasianidae; genus Alectoris; species Alectoris magna. The sequence goes on from CM060589.1 coordinate 664,672, forward strand.
GGGGCCAGCTCACCCCCTCCCTCTCCCTTCCCCCTCTCTTTTTGGGGTGAACAGCCCCAGCGGAGGGTGCTCAGGAGGCCACGCCCTCGCCAAGCAGCAGCCAATCAGAAACTGAGCTGCAGGAAGGAGGCGGAGCTAATGTAGATGGTAAAGAGACCCCCATCCCCTTCCTGGGGGTGTCCTTGAGTCCCCAAAGCCGTGTTTCCCCATTATGCCCTCCTGTCTCTTGAGGGCAGCCATGTCCTCCAGGGGGACACATGGCCCTGGGGGGTGCTGTATCCTTGGGGAGGGATGGGAGGGGGCCATGTCCCCAAAGGCTGTCCCCAGAGCTCAGGACACAGAGTGCCACTGCAGCCCTGATGCCCCCCACCGCACTAACCCTGCACCTCCCCTCCCTCACAGGTAACTACTTCTACGTCAGCATGCCCTCTGGGCCCCCTGAGCCTGTGCCGCCTCCAGGACCCCCCCAGGCCTTCCCACCTGAGGAACCCCCCCGGCCCAGCACTGCTGAGGGTCCCCCAGACCCACCCGGCCCCCTCCGTGATGTCGACCTCATCTTCCGCACCATCGAGCAGCTGACGCTGAAACTCAACAGGCTGAAGGTGAGCCCCGGTCAAGGGCAGATATAACAGAGAGGGGGAAACCACAAACCTGTGCCCCCCCCCCCCCCTTTACATCATGCCCTTTCCCCTCGCTGCCCCCCCCCCCACAGGCTGTGGAAGCTGCCCACCGGGAGCTGCTGCGGTCCCTTGGACACAGCTCATCTGCAGACACCACCCCCGTGGGGCTCCCAGCCCCTGGGATGGAGGTGTGGGCCCAGCGACCCCACAGCCCCGAGGGTGGCAGCCCCCTGACCCGCTCCTTGCGGAGCCTGCAGGGCCACAGCACCAACATCCCAGGTGAGCGGCTGCACCCCATCTCCTTTCCCTCTGCTCTCCATTTCCCCATCCCCCTCATTGCCCCATTTTTTTTTGCCGTCCACACTTATCCTTCTTGCCCCATTCTCTGTCCCCTTTCAGTATCTTCTCCCCATCCTCCTCACCCCTTTCTCCCTCTTCCTAATCATCCCCTTAGAGTGGCTGGGGGTGAAGGGGGAACCTTCATGTGCACCCCCTAACTCCAACTCCCTCCCCCCCTCACCCCCACCTTTCATCCCTTCTCTCTTCCTCTCCAGGCTGCAGAGCCCCCTTGGCCGAAGACCCTGCACACACCGCCGACCTTTAGCCACGGAGCGGGGTGGGGGTCTTCCCCCCCCATCCCCACAATCACTCAAATCTGGGGAGCTGCCCACCAGCCCCCTCCACCCCCTGGGGGCTGGGAGCACTGCCAGCCTCACCCATGGGGGGGGGGGGGGGGAGGGGGCTCCCCTTAGAAAGAGGGAGCCGCGGGACCCCTGGGCCCCCCACCCTGCATGGCAGCCCCAGCCTGGCTCCCCGCCATCCCTGGCTGTGAGCGCTGGATCTAGTCTGTATAAATGCACTTTGTTTTGTTCCTCTCCGTGCTGCGGCCCGCCGCTCCCCGCTGACTATAAATATGTACGTACGTGCACCCGTCGTGTAAATAACCCCCCCCCTTCCCCCCCCCCACCCCCAATCCTACCCCTGTGTCACCCCCATTGGGGACAGCGGTGTCCCCAAGGCTGGGGCAAAGGGCAGCATCCGCCCACCCCACGTGTAGAGGCGAGGCCGGCGCTGGGGTGTCTGATATATATATATATATTATATATAATAGAGCCAAGACTGACTGGTTGCTGTTTGATGCTGTATAATCTGTTTTGATTTGATTCCTTACCACGGTAAAGAAATTTATGGTTGTTATTATTTTTTCAAGAAAAAGCCCAGAAACCTGCTGTTCTTCACCCGCAGGCACGTGGGGGGGCTCATGGATCCAGGCCACGCTGCTCCTCACCACCCCATGCCACCCTCAGCCCCCCAGGCCTGGGGTTCACTGCCTTCAACACCATATGCTGGCAGCTGGGGGGTGTCTCAGTTACCCCCTGGAAGCTACGGGGCTCCCAAGGCTACGGATGCTGTTGAGGTCCTCACGGGGTGGAGGTGGGGAGTTCCCAGCGGGGCAGAGAACTATTGGGGTTCCCACTGAACTGACGGTCCCAGACCACCTGAGTGCATCCCCATGACAACGCGCGAGGTGGGGCCAATACTTAGATAGGGGGACTAAGCAGGAAGGAGCGGGACTGACCGAAAGAGACGCGGTCTCACTCGGAAGGCGCGGCCGGAGCAGAGCGGGGAGGGACGAGCGGGACACCACGCTCACTCCGCACGGTTCCGGGCCGCCAAACATTCCTCCCCGCCCCTTTTATAGAACTGCGGGGCTCACGGCGGCACCAATCGCTGCGCGGCTGCTGAAGCACCATTGGTCCATTTCTGGACCAATCGCTGGGCTCTATCCGTTGCCATTCCAACCAATCACCGCGTGCAATTTGGATCCGTCTTTCGGACCGTTGCTGGGCCTGTCGCGGCACCACCCTTGCGCTCCGCCCACCGCCTCCATCGGACCAATCAGCGCGAGCGCTTTCAATCCGCCGTTGGGCCGTCGAAGCGTCCATCCCCGTGCCGGGTCCCCCCCCATCCCCATGCGGTTTCTATGGTTTCTATGTCAACCTCGGGCCGCGCTGGGTTCTGTCCGGGTTCCCTCGTGGGATTCGAGCTGTTGCCATCCCGGGGCCAGCACTGCTGTGTCCCGATCCAAGGACACAGGCTGCCCATCCCACCTGTAGAGGTGAGAGCTGCACTAGGGTGCCTGACAAAAATAGAACAGCTAGTCGCTGTTTGATGCTACAGAGCCTGTTTTTTCTTTAATAAAAAATGTAGTTTTAAAAGAAAAGCTCAGAAAGGCTCAGGTCCTCAAATGCAGGCACACACGTGGTGCTCAGGGATCCACGCTGAGCTCCTCCTCATCCTCCGCAGGCTGGGGGAGGGGGTCTCTCTGCTGCAGCAGCTCCTGGAGCCGGGTAAGGGCCGTACAGGCAGTGGGGAAGCTGTTCCTCTAGGAAAGGGTGCAGGGAATAAGGCCGTGCCCTGCCTTGCCCAGCAGCCCCCAATGAGCCCAGCTTACATGTAGGGAGAGGCGGCGCAGCCCCTGCTTCCCCCCGGCTCCCTCCTGCTGCTGCTGCCCCTCCACCGCAGCCAGCAACGCACCCAGGCCCCGCTCCGTGATGCGGTTGTCTGTGGGGGGAGGACACAACCATGGGGATAAGGCTGTGCTGCAGCCAGGTCCCCCCAGCCCCACACTCACAGGCCAGGTTGAGGTTGAGCAGCACTCGGTTTCCAGGCAGGATGACGTTGCCATCACGGTGCCAGCCTGGCTCCAGCAGCGGGTGGGTGGGCTCGTCTGGATCCAGCGCCTGGGCACATTGGGAGGGGGCTTGAGGATGTGGGGGCCGCAGCAGAAGGTGTCCCCACACCAAAGTCCCACCGTGCAGCTCACTTCAGTGCTGCGCTGCTCCTCCCCAACCTTTGCACCACGGCTGCGTCGGGGGTCTGAGGGGGCCGACGCTGCAGGAAGAGCAAAGTGGGAGGAGCTGAGCCAGGAGCAGCCCTCAGCGTGCCCCCCCAGCACCCTCACTCACACTTCTTGCTCTGCTTGACGTCGTCCTTCCGCAGCCTCTCCTGCAAAGGGCAGAGAGCTCAGCCCCACTACGCCCCTTGGGCAGCACTGTGGGACCCTCTGTGATCCCCCACCCAGTACTGGGAACAGGCACAGCTCCAGCACCACCCCGACCCCAGACACCCCAAGCAGGGCTACCCAAGGACCCCACTGTTAAGGCCCCTTGTTGGCTTGCCCACCTCCTCACCTTCTTTTTGGTTGTGCTCTTGGTCTGCTTGGCTGGAGACAACTTGCCTGCAACATCACTGCCCTGCAGGCTCAGGGCACGACCACTGCTAGGTTCAGCCTGCTTTGGAGATGTCAAAAAGAAGGACGCTGAGGGATAGGGCCCCAAAAAGGCAAAGCCCCCCACCCCACACCCGAAGCTCACTGCACAGGGCTGTCCCTGCGCCTCCATCAGCAGCCGCCTCCGCTCCACCACCTCCACGTGCCTCAGCTTGAAAGGCTGCAGAACCTCTGCCAACTTCTGGGCCCCAATGTCCCCAATGCGATTGTGGCCCAGGGACAAGGAGAGCAGCGAGCGATTCCAGCGCAGCCCCTGGGGGGGATGGGGTTGAGAAAGGGGCCAGGAGGGGGCATGGGCAGCTTGGGGCAGGGGGGCGGCACAGGGAGCATTCAGCTCCCCCATGGCCCTGCTGCCCCCACCTCAGCAATGTGCTCTGCGCCCACATCCGTGATGCAGTTGAAGCTGAGGACCAGTGAGAGCAGGCTGCGGTTGGAGGAGCTCATGGTGGAAAGGCTCTGACCCAGCAGTCGCGCAGCCGTGTCACCAATGCAGTTGTTGCGCAGAGACAAGTGGGACAACCTGGGGTACAGGAAGGTTGGGAGACATTGGGGAAATCACTCTGTAGCTGGGGACCTGAGAGCTCTGCAAAGGGCTGAGCCTGGCACTCACGTGCTGCTGGCCCCAATCAGCACATGGAAGGAGTGCTCTGGCAAAGGGTTCCCCTCCAGAGTGAGCGACCTGTGGGATCAAACAGCACTGAGACGCTCTCAATTAAGAACAAGACCTCCAGCTTCCTCTCCTCCCCCTCCCTGCCTACCAGAGCTGGGGGCAGCTCGCCACCATCGTGCCCAGCGCAGGCACCATACGGTCAGTCAGCCCAGCACTCCAGAGGCTGTGGGGACAGACAGCATCACTCAGCCATCCCCATCACTAGGTGCTACATGGGAGCCACCCACACTCCCCCTCCACCCCCCACATACTCACTTCAGAACCTTCAGGTTGCCCAGGGAGGGCAGACACTTGCTGAGAACACCCAGCACCTCTTCTTCCACTTTCCAGCCTGCATGATACAAGAGCTGGGATGGGGGGGGAGGAAGCCTCCAGCCATCCTAGGGGCTGGGGGTGGCAGAGGGAGGGCTGGCACAGCTCACTCCTCCCCAGTGCTGTTACCTCACCTCGCAAGAAGACCCTGCAGATGCTCTGGGGATCATCGTTCTGCAGCTCCACCTGGATGCAGCGCTCTCCAAGTCCGCAGTGCTCTGCACCCTCAGCTATGAGTGAAGCAGCATCTGAGGAACCAAACCTCCTCCTCCCTGCCTCTCAGCCACCCCCAGCCCCTCACCCGCTGCAGGGGAAGGCCGCACAGTGACCCTGGGGATGGAGGTGATGCCAGCCCGGGTGCAGAGCTCAGTCAGGTCCTGCTCCAGGAGCCCACAGCACTGATACTGCTCTGAAAAGGAACACAAGGTGTGAGGGGCGACCCCTTCAGGCCCACCTCCCCCCCATTTCACCAGGCTCAGCCTTACCACCACCTTGCTCAGCTCTCTGTTCGCTTTCCATCTCCACAGTCATTAGGAGGGTCTAATACCAGGCAACACACTCCCTCCACAACCGTATGCAGGCAGTTTGGGCAGGGGTTCAGTTATCCCCTGAGCCAGAGGATGCTAGAAGTCCTCAGTGGGGAAGAATCTCAGGGAAGGAGAACTGTAGGGGCTCCAATGGAGAACCCGCAGCAGCTGAAGATCCCAGACTGAACCCACCTCACCGCGGCCCCATTACAACGTGCGAGGTGGGGCCAACACCGACAGGGAGCGGACTGAGCAGGAAGGAGAGGGGCTCACTTGAATGGGACGCCGTCTCGCCCAAAAAACGCAGTCGCCGTACACGACAACGGAACGAAAAACCGCACGCACAAACCGCCGAGCCCCCCAATGGGGAGCCGCACCCTCCGTCCCGCTTTTATAGGCGCTGCGCGGCTGCTGAAAATCCATTGGTCCATTTCTGGGCCAATCGCTGGGCTCTATCCGTCGCCATTCCAGCCAATCACCTCGTGCAATTTGGATCCGGCTTTCGGACCATTGCTGGGCGAGTCGTGGCAGCACCACCCCTTGGCCCCGCCCACCGCCGCCACCGGACCAATCACCGCGCGCGTTTTCAATCCGTCGTTGGGCCGTCGAAGCGTCCATCCCTGCCCCCTCACTCGCTTTCCGTGCCGCCCTCGAGCCGCGCTGGGCTCTGCCCGGGTTCCTTGCTGAGATTCGTGTTGCTGCCATCCCGCGGCCAGCGCTGCTTTGTGCCCGTCACCGCTCCCTCACCGCTCCCCTCCCGCCCTCTTCCCACGGACACGACTCAGGAAGACACCGCTCCCAAAGCCAACCCGGCTTTATTGACAGCAGTGCCCCGAGGGCTGCGGGACGACGGCGGCGGCGGCAGGGACAGCCCCATGGGGGGGGGGGGGTCCCATCCTAGGTGGTTCCCGAGCTGCCCGCTGCCATCTCGCGGTGGCTCCGCTGCAGGGCTGCGTTTCCCGTCCACGTGTCGCGATGTGAGGGGGGTGGGGGGGGGAGGGTCCTCAGCGATCCTTCCTGCGGAGCGGGGGTGACGGCGGGTGGCGGACGGGGGGCACGTCGTAGTGACTGGGGATGTGGCTGTTTTTGGGCGAGTCGTAGTGGCTGAGAACGTCCCGGGCTGGAGCTGCGCCCTCTGCCCCCCCCGGGCTGCTCTCTGCAGGGTAAAGGACAGTGGGAGATGGGAGTCTCCTGGCCCCAGGGCTGTGCCTCCACCAGGATGCCACCCCCTCTCCCCCTCCTCCCCAGTCCCCCCGGGCTTACCTTCCTCGTTGCTGTCCAACTCCTCCAGGAGCCCAATCTCTGCGTAGGACATCTCTCGCTGCACAGGGGACTTCATCTCCATGTAGCTGCCCTCGGGGGCCTTGGCCAGCGGCGAGGGCACATCCTTGATGGTGGCATAGGGGTTCTCACTGGCCAGAGAGCTGCCGCTGGCCCTCAGCCCCTCCTGGGTGTGCTCTGTGGGTGACGCAGAGGGGTCCCCATCACCAATATAGAGAGCACGGTCATGCCCACATGGGTCCTATTCAGGTCCCATCCACCTCCTGCTCTCTATCCCATCCCCATCCCCTCCCCGTTCCCAGTCCCATTGGTACCCGTGCTGCAGTACTTCCCCAGGCTGCAGGTGTAGCTGTAGCTGTAGCTCCGGTCCATCTGCCCCCCGCCTGGAAACCAAGCACCATGAGAGCCAGGGGAAGGGGTCCCACTGGTCCTCCCCACCTCCCAAAGCACGCCCCCAAATGCAGGGCTGCCACCTTCCCAGGAGCTGCCTTCTCTTACCCCTGGGTCCCTGTGGTGGTGCCCCCAGGTGCTTCCAGTCAGGGGGAAGGGTGGCATTGCCTTCAGGGCCATAAGGCCTCTCTGCACCTGGGAAGGGCTGGGAGCTGGGGACCTGAAGCCAAAACAAGAGACCCCATAGCTGCAGGGCTACCAGCAGTGGTGCCGTGCCACGCTGCACCATGCCACCACGCTGTGCCATACCTTTAGGGAGCTGGCTCTGTCCTGGCTGCCAGGGGCAGACATCGTGCACTGGGACAGCGTGTGATAGCTGGGGTTGGAGTAGTAGTGCGTGTGGTTCGGTGGCACATCTGGGGGACAGACATCAGCCCTGGTGCCCAAGGGGGGCCCAGAGCCACGTCCCAGCGTGCCTCTCACCTGGCACCACATACTCAGAGGTGTCCATTCGTCCCGCTGTGTACGCCACGGCCAGGTGCCGGTTCTCCTTTCCCTTCTGCCGGTGCCGGTAGCACAGTGCCACAGCCACCACGGCCACCAGCAGAGCCACCAGGGCCACCAGGCTGACCACCATCCCCAGCGTGCTGTAGGCCAACGGAGGGGCCGGCACGATGGTGTAGGGCTGATCGGGGTTCCCTGTAGATGTAGGGGATGGGGACAGTCCTTAGGAGAGGTGGGGAACTGGCCCCCCATCTTGTCCCCAGACTTTCCCATGCCTACTCACCAGCCTCACAGTGGGGCCCACTCCTGCCTGGGGCACACGGGCACATCCCGCTCACGGGGTGGCAGGTGGCATTGTGGGGACAGCGGCACAGCTGGTCACACTGCAATCCAAAGGTCCCGGGGGGGCACTCTGCAGGGTACAGGGGATGGGTGATTCCATATAGCTCCATACTTCTCAGACAGTGGCCCCAAATCACTCCCCCAGGACCTCCACATTGCACCCTGGGGGTTAAGAGAGCTGCAGCAGCAGAGGGGGTTCCCTACCTTCTTCACAGCTGGTTCCTGTCCATCCCGCAGGGCAGTGGCACGTCCCCTCAACCGGGTCACATGTCCCCCTGTGGTGGCACTGGCAGCGCTGGGAGCAAGCATCCCCCCAGGAGCCGGGTGTGCAGGCTGGTGGTGGGGCCAGGGGATGATCAGCCCCCCGACAGCAGCCCCCATCCCCGTCCCCGTGTCCCCATACTCACGCTGGGAGCAGTGGGGGCCACTCCAGCCCGCAGCACAGAGGCAGGCACCAGTGGCGTGGTGGCAGGAGGAGCCATTGGCACAGGAACAGCTCAGTGCACACCTCTTTCCATAGCGGCCGGGAGGGCACTCTGCGGGCATGGGGTGCTGTGAGATGAGCGCACCCAGCCTCAGCCCCTTGGGGTTCAAGGGATGGGGAGAACCCCCCTGTGGGGCACTCACGGCGCTGGCACGTGGGGCCACGGAAGCCTGGGGTGCAGGTGCAGGATCCGTCCTCAGGAGAGCACGAAGCTCCGTTGCGACACACACAGAGCTGGCGGCAGCCTCGGCCCCAGGAGCCCTGCGGGCAGCTCTGCTTGCACTGCAGCCCTATGGGCAGCAAGAGCAGTGAGGGACAGGGGCAGGGCACAGCAGGGTATCCCCACCCTGGCTCCCTCACCTGTCCACCCAGGAAGGCAGTGGCACTCTCCAGTGATGGGGTCACAGCCATCTGCGTGGGTACATTGGCAGCGCTGCCCGCAGCTGGCACCAAATGTCCCATTCTGGAGTTCAGGGATGAGGTCAGTATTGGGGAGGGTGGCACTGGGAAGGGTGGTGCCAGGAATGGTGGCACTGAGGATGGCGGTGCTGGAGATGGTGACACCGCGTTCCGGTGCTGTGGGGGGGGACACTCACTGGGCAGGGTTGGTGGCAGCGGGGGCCGTGCCATCCCGGGGTGCAGCTGCAGACCCCACTCTGGGCACTGCAGGTGGCTCCGTGGGCACAGTCACAACTCCCATTGCAGCCGGGACCCCAGGTGCCATCAGGACACGGTGTGGAGCAGTCAGGTCCGTGCCAGCCTGCAGAGCAAGAGGGTGGTGGGGTGGGCATGGGGATGGCCACACATCACCCCAGCTGTAGCCAACCCCCTCCCCCCCCCCGCTGTGTGCCCACCTTCCTTGCAGATGCAGGAGCCATCGATGGGGGAGCACGCAACGCCGTGCTGGCAGGAGCAGCGCTCTGAGCAGTTCACCCCAAAGGTGTCTGAAGGGCACAGGGAGGAGCAGTGCTCATCCTGGGGGGAGGGTAAGAATGTGGGGGGACTGTGAGATGGTAGCATCTCCCTACACACAAGGCTGAGAGGCCACAAACCAGCCCCCTGCCTTCCCTTGGTGCAGTGATGCCAGAGGCATCCCCTGACCCCCGTGTCCCCCACCACTGCTCCCCGTGCCCTCCCCATATCCCTGCAGCGGGGGCAGTTTGGGGACGCACCGTGTAACCAGGAGGGCAGTGGCAGCGCCCGGTGGTCCCATCGCAGGTGCCCCCATTAAGGCAGAGGCAAAGCTGCAGGCAGCCAACCCCAAAGGTGCCGGGGGGGCAGCTCTCGTTGCAGAAGAGCCCAGACCAGCCAGGGCGACACGAGCACTCGCCGAGCAGCGGATGGCAGCTGGGGGCACCCATTCAGTGCCCAGAGCTCCCAGTCCAGGCACCGGGTGCACTGGGAGAGGGCTCTGCAAATGATGCAGGGGATAAAGGGAGGGCACATCACCTACCTCTGGCTGTGCTGGGGGTGACAGAGGCAGTGGCTCTGGCACTGGATGCCATAGAGGCCAGGAAGGCAGCGGGGTTCCTCGCAGCGGCTGCCCTGAAAGCCAGCCTCGCACAGGCACGCGCCATCCACATGGAAGCACTGTCCCTCATTGGCACAGTCACAGCTCTCCTGGCAGTCCTGCCCATACCTCCCCACTGGGCACCTCTCCCGGCACCTGTATGGGGACATGGGGAGTGACACAGCCTCACAGTGGCAACCAGACCCTCCCTCTCTGCCCCAAGCAGAGACTGTGCAGCTCATTGCATGCCAGGCTGCCTCCAGGTCCTGCTCGAGCAGCGTCAGGTCTTGGTGCCCCTGTGCGCCCCATCCCTGTGTACCCCTCTGCATCTGCTGCTGCCACTCCAGCCCCCTGTGCACCCCATCCCCATGTCACCCACGTCCCCATTCCTGTGTGCCTCCACCCCATGTCTCCTGTCCCTCATTCCCGTGCCTCCCTGTGCCTCACTCCCCATCTCCCCCAGCCCCCTGCCTCCCGTGCTCCATCCCCACTCACTGCTCTCCGGTGAAGCCGGGTGCACACTGGCACTGCCCCCCCAGGGGGTCACAGATGCCCCCGTTGTGGCAGCGGCACTCCCCCTGGCAGCCGGGGCCGAAGCGCCCGGGGGGGCACGGTATGGAGCAGATGTCCCCCTGCCACAGAGTGGTGCAGTCAGTGGGGCCGGAGGAGACCCCATACCATAGGGGGAAGGGGACACATCCCACCTACCATCCATCCGTGGGGGCAGACGCAGGTGCTGGAGCCGGGGGGGTGGCAGATACCCCCATTCTGGCAGGGGCAGTGGGTGCTGCACGGTGTCCCCTTGGAGCACAGCACCTCACAGCTGCAGGGAAAGCAAGCTTTGAGGAAGCAGACTGTACCCCCTCCCTTCTAGGTACCAAAGGGACTCTCACTCACAGTGGGCCAGCGAGCCCTGGGGGGCAGAGGCAGGCACCAGTGGAGGCGTTGCAGGGGGCCCCATGGTGGCATGGGCAGTGCAGGCGGCAGTCGGGGCCGTAGGAGCCGGGCAGGCAGGGCTGGTGGCACAGTGGGGGGATGAAGCCGGGGGGGCAGGCACAGACCCCACTCAGGGGATCACAGGGGGCCCCATGGTGGCAGTCACAGCGGTGCTCACAGTCCTGGCCCCACGAGTGCTCATCACACTCTGCACGGGTGAGAACAATGGTGTGTCCCAGGGCCCAGCCCCAGTCACATCCCTATCTTCATCTCCATCGCCACCTCCAGCTCAAGCCCACCTCCAGCCCAGCCCCAGCCCATCTCCATCCCCAACTCCATCCATCCTCATCCCCATCGCTGTTCCCATCCCATCCCCAACTCCGACCCCATCCCCATCTCGTCTCATTCCATTCCCTTTCCCTGTTCACCCCCAGGACATCTCATTTCAGCATCCCTACCATTGCCTCCATCCCATCCCTAACTCCAACCCCATCCCCATCTCATCTCATTCTTTTCCCTTTCCCTGTTTACCCTCAGAACATCTCACCGCACACCCCCACAAAACCCCACAGCCCCACTCCATCCCCCCAACCCAGGGGTCCCTGTGCCCCCTCCCCACTCACCGCTGGAACAGTCATGTCCCCTCCAGCCTGGCTCACACTGGCAACGCTCGGGGGCCACACACCGCCCATGGACACACTCTTGGCTGCAGCGTGCTGCAGGTACACAGCTGGGAGGTGAGCAGTGGACAGCCCAGGACCCCTCCCCTCGCCCCACATCCACCCCACTCACGGACACAGGCGTCCCTGCTCTCATAGTAGCCCAGGCAGCACTGGTAGCGCCGGCGGTAGTTGGTACGCACCACCTGTCGGTACTCCGTGCGGTACACAACCCTGTGCCAAAAGCAGAGCTGTAAGGATGAGGTGTGGGGGAACACCCCTATGTGAACCCCCCCCTCCCCCCCCCCCGTCAGACATGGGACACCACCCAATGGGACAGCCCCCATTAGCCATAGGGGATATCATCCCATTGGCTACAGGACAGCCCTGCAGCAGGGTAGGGGGGAATGGCGTTGGGCACCAGGATGCTCCATGCAGTGGGGTGAGGTGGGGGGGGGGGGGGGCTTTGCTGGGGTCTTGGCTCAGCCCTCACCTTTGCTGAGGGCAGGGCTGTGGCAGTCTTGGTGTCCCAGCGCAGGGCTCAGTGGAGGTCACAATGTGAGGTTTGGCGTACGACTCCTTCACCGCCGCTGTAAAACTGTTGGGGGAGAGGGTACGGGGTGGTGGGTGGTCCCATAGGTGTCCCCCAACCTGGTGTCCCCAGCACAGCTCCTACCTCTCCCAGTAGCTGCAGACATTCGGGTCGCTGGGATGGAGGGCAGCCAGGAGGCAGGCGTGCATTGCCAGTGCCACAGTCCTCAGCACCATCCTGCATGGAAGCACCGAGCCAGGCTCACACACACTGCTCTCCCGTTCCCCACCCACCGCCCCCGGCCCCGGCCTCCCCACGGGGCTGGGTCTGCATTCCTGCGTGTGGGGGAACGGCTCCAACCCAGCCTGGCTGCCAAAGGGAAACTGAGGCACAGCCACACGGGTGGCCCCGGTGCTGTGTGGGCCCCACAGACAGACAGAAGTGCTGTGGCCGTGGAGCTGTGCCCATCCTGCCCCACAGCACTGCACATCTCCCCCTTCCTGGGTATCACTCAGCCCTACCGTACAGCTGCTCCTGAGGTGGGCTCCAAAGACCCCATCCTGGGGTTGGCTCCTCTCCCACAGCACTGGGGGCAGCTCACGGATTGGGGCACTGGGTGGCACCAAGGTGACCTGTCCCTGGGAATGGACATGGGGCACTGAGGGCACAGAGGAAGCTCTGGACATTGGGCTGACCCATCCCCAAGGCTGGACGCAGGGCGTTGGTTGACATCAGTTTGCACTGAGGCCACCGGGCTGAACTGTCCCCAGGTCTGAACATGGGGCACTGGGGGACAGCAGGGATGCATCCTGGTATCTCCCTGCCCTCAGACCCGCTGTCCCATCTCAGGGATGTGGGGATGGGAAGGAGTTAACCCCCAGGCCCTGGCAACCTCCCTGCATGGCCCCGTTTCAACGCTTCTAGTATTTATTTGCCGCTGCGTTTCCTGGATCCGCCAGGCTCTTGCTCAACAGAGCTCAGGACGGGCCCTGGGAGCACAGCCAGCTCCAAACGGGGCCACACACTGCAGCATTTCGGGGTGCATTGGGGCTTCTGCAAGACCCAGAGGAAGAAGATGGCAGGGACACTTGAGCCGCCCCCATTTGACACCAAGACCCCAACCCAGAGTCCCTGAGCAGCACGGCGTGCCCTGAGCACACAGCACCGTGTTTTTGGGGGATGGCTGCAGCTCTCCGGTATGCACACATGTGCTGCAGGAGGAAGCAGAGGTTTCCTGCCCCTCGCAGCTGGATTCATGGATTCACAGCCATTTCCTCAATGCCTGGGGGACACCTCAAGGTGCCACCCCCAATGCCACCCTTCTCCTCCTCCTCCTCCTCCTCCTCCCTGTGGGGCTGCTCTGCCTCCGTACAACAGCACGGTAAGAGGTGAGGGGTGACCCCACCAGAGCAGCCCTTCCTTGTCCCAAAGCAGCACCATTTTTTTTTCTGCTGGAAAAAGTGTTTAGTCAGAGAGTTTCCCTCGTTTCCCTTCAGGTCCCAGCGGCCGTTTCCAGGGTGAGTAATTGCTCGCCCGCTTCTGAGCCTCCCACCCTGCAGCTCTCCTCCCCAGTTCAGGACCCCTGAGCCCTCCCCACGGCCCCATCCCCACTCCAGCAAACCCACGCGCTGGGGGGGGGGGGGGAGGGGGTAGGGCCCCAGTGCTGCTGAGAACAACAGGAACCGCTTGGAGATGCTGGCAGGAAAAGCAAGGAGTCATCAAAACACGGCCCCATCTGGTGCTAATTGGGATATGGGGGCCAGGATACCCAGCATTGTCCTGGGGGCACCACTGAGACTCCATGGACACCCCCAGACCCCTCTCCAGAGCAAGGAATGGTGTGTCCCCATCCTTGGGAGCTCCAATCCCATCTGAGGACAGGGACAGGGTGGCACTGATGTGCCTCAGCCCCACATCGCCCTCACCCCGGGGTGGTCACATCCCAATGACCCACATCCCCTGCTTTGAACCAGGCAGGAGGAAGGGAGGGGAGGGGACATCCCCAAGGCTTGGGGACGATCATCCTCCTCCTCTCCCCCCTCCCCCCCCCCCCCCCCTTCCAGCTCCTTGTCTTTTTCCTCCCAGTGTGACACAGGTCGGAGAGCATCGCCCGCAGGCACTGGGACCCACAGCCCCACATTGTGCAGCGTGGGAAGATGGGGCTGAGGGCAGGGATGTGGCTCCTGCACTGTCCCCACTGGAGACACAGAGCCCGGGAAGGGTCCCACAGCCACTATCTCTGTCCTGGTGCTTCCTAAACCGTGGGCTGACGTATTTCCTTCGGGGCTGTGAGCATCGTGGGGAGACTGAAGGGATGGGGACAGGGATGGGGACAAGGACGGGGATGTGGACAGGGTCCACTTAAGGGTCAGTGTCAGCTCTGGGATCCTTGCAGTGTCACCACTCCAACCCACGCACCCCCTGCCGTTCCCATGCCACCATCCCTAGGGCACCCCAGAACCACCCCCACACACACAGGACCAGGACCCCCCTTGGCCACCCCAGTAGGACTCCAACCCCCGAACCGCGCTCACCGGGATCCTCACCTGACCGGGCCGGGCCGGGACAGGACCGGGATAGGACGGGACGAGGCCGGTGCTGCCTGAGCTCTGCGCGGTAGAGGCTCAGCGCGGCCGTCGGAAGCAGAGGGAGGGCCTGGAGCTGCTCTCAGGAAGTTTGGACTCAGAGACAACTACGGAAAAGGGGGGGGTGGAAAGAAAACCAAAAAAAAAAACCACTTTTCTGTTTTTTTTTTTAAACTTTTCTGGCCAGAAACCAACAGGTTTGGAACAAAAACATCACCGGGGCCCGAAGCGGGGCGGGGCGGCCCCGTGGGGACACCCCGTGTAGGTCCGGTCCCGGCGGCTCTGCGGAGCGGTGCGGGGAGCGGTTCCGCATCCCGGGTGGCTCCGGGCGATCCCCGCGGTGCGGTCGGGTCGGGTCTGAGCTCCGGGGGCTGCGGGTATCGGGCGTCCCCCGGCCGAACAGCAGCATCTGGTGGCGGCTGCGAGCAGAGCCGGGCTGAGAGCAGAGCATGCCTTGTCACGGTACCGGCGTGTGTTTGTGTTCGCATCCCTGCATCCCGGCCACGCAGCATCCCCGTGTTGCAACATCCCTACAGCTCAGGATCCTCGCCAAACGTCATCCCCACGCCCTGGTATTCCCGGCAGTGCCTCAGCCCTGCAGCACAGGCTCACGTTGTGCTGGCATCCTCAGCATGCATCACCTTGGGATCCAGGCTGTTCATCACCCATCAGTGTGGGTTCCCAAGCTGTGTGCTACCCCTGCACCCCAGGCATGCATTTTTCCTTCTTGGGCACACATCATCCCAAATTTTGGCTCTCTTAGCCATGCTGCATCCCTGCATCCCAACCAAACGTCATCCCTACATCACGGGATACCCCATCACACAACCCCCCCCCAGCCCCCCTCCCTCCCCCCCCCCCCCCAGCATCCCATGCTCTCTGCCCATGTATCACCCTGTATCTTGGGCTCCCCACCCACATCTCATCCCCACACAGCAACCCTGTGCTGGGGTCCCCACACTCAGCCCCACGCATTGCCCCCTCCCCATTCCCAGCCTCTCCCCTCTCCCAGCAAGCGCGTACATTAGCTGGCCTCAACTGATGTCAAGACGCCATTAATTGCCTCTCCTCGTTACAGTAATAGCTCTAATCACTCATAACGATTTTCATGTCCCAGCGTGGCTTTGCTGCTCCCCCCCCCTCCTCTCCCCCCACCCACTCGGGCTCCATTAGGATGCAGCCCACCCGCAGCCACGGGGTCTGCCCCAAATGGCTCTGCCTGGAGAGGGGCACTGAGGATGAGGACACAAGGATTGCAAGTTGAGGACAATGGGGATGAGAATGGGGACACCGGAGCTGGGACCCAGGCAGAACTGACCCCCCTTTGCTGCTCTTAAATAAGGCATCCCTGCGGTCACCAGGAAATGCTGCTCTGGGACACTTCAGCAGCACTTCAGCTGCGCCTCATTAGTGTCGAGATGCCTCTGCAGCCCCCCCTGAGACCTCCAGGCTGGGGGGAACTGGGCCCACAAGTGCACTTAGGAGACACACAGGGTCCGGTCAGTGCTCATCCGCCCCAGGACCCACGGCGCCGGGATGCAGCTGCAGCCCCACATCCGTCACTGCCACCATATGGTCCCCCCAAAGTGGGAAACCCCCAAACTGGGCAATCCTATACACAGTTCCTGTAACCAAACAGCCCCCAGGGCCTCATCCTTCCCCATCCCTGTGGGGTGCCCCACAAGGGCATCCCTTGCACCACAGATTCATCTGAGGTGGGAGCAGAGCCAGTTCCATGAGCAGCACTAGAGGTACCCCGGATCCAGGCAGGATGAGGCCACACCATGAAAAATCCCTTTGCAGCCCCATCGGATGCAGGATGAGGTCTGGGACCCTGGCAGGACCCTGTCCCCAGCTCGGCTGCTGTGCTGCTAAGGAAGGAACTTTTCCAAGGAGCAGAGCCGTTAATTACCTCATTGCCAGAGTCCATTACCGCTCCCCCTGGAGCAGCTGAAATGGAGAAACTGTGGGGTGGGGATAAATCAATCAGAGCTGCACACTTCTGGGAGTGGGGTTTAACCCTTCCCACTCTGCCCCACAGGGAAACCGATGCACACCCTCAGGGAAACCCACACCAGGTCCCCCCCCCATGCACGTGGTGCTCTCATACCGCCATGCTCAGGTCGTTTTTGGGGCAGTTTGGTTCTTTTCCAGTGCTTGGACAGTGCTTGGCCTCTGCTTCCCCTCTGCGGGAACAGTATTGACCGAAGAGACAATTTGCAGCGCAGTGCTGGAAAAGCTCACAGTTGTAATCTTGTTCCTTCCTCAAATTAGATAAGAGGGAAAAGCCCATAAATCAGAGCAGGCAGAGATTAGAGAACCCCAAGGAAGGAGGGCACTCTCCTCTGGTCATGCATGTGTGGGGACACTGCCACCACCTCATGAATAAGGGCTGCATGTGGGGCACCACTTGTACACCCTCCCCCCCCCCAACCCGGTCCCAGCAGAGCTCTGGGGCTGAACAAGGGGACAGAAGCCACAGCCCCACTGCAAAGCAGCTGTTTGCACACCTGCATGGCAGCCCCAAGGCTCGCTGCCTCAGTTTCCCCTTTGGCTCAGGACTGGTATTGGGTGCCACCCATTTTGCTGGCCAACGCGTCCCACCCCTGGGCTGGCAGCCAGAGCTGTGCCCTCTGCAGGGAGGGGATCACAAGGGTCAGGTTATGTACCAGGGACACTGGGGATGGCTCCAGTTTCCTACTGCTCCTGCTGTGCTCTATGCAGCCCTGGCCATCACAGCACCACAGCAAAGCACCATGGCACAGCGCTGCTCCATGGCATGGCGATGCACAGTGCCTCAGTTTCCCCAAGTCTCCTCTTCCCTCTCCTTATCTCAGGTCACTGTGGGTAACAAAGGAGCTGCCAGGGCCCAGCCTGCACTGCCTAATTAGCCAGATGAAATCAATTCTGCTCCATTACAGTCAGATCCAGGTCTCAAACATTACCAAGGCGGCCGGAGAGCCCTGGGAAGGATGATTAAGTGGACGCTACAGGGCATTTGATAACCCCATGGCTCCGGTGACGGTGTGTGGGGAAGGGAGGGCTTTGCCCTTTGTTTGGGGGTTTGGTTTCTTCATCCCTTTGTGCTCAAAGGGTCCCCACCCCACACCTCTGGCACAGGGACCCACCCGCTGCGCACAGCCCCAGGCCAGACAGAGGGTCCCTGAAGTGTCCCCATGTCCCACTCTGGGCTGGGGACAGCATCCCCCTCACCTGCACCTTGGCTTTGCGCATCCTCACTCCTTTCCTAACCCAAACCCACCCTTCAGCACCGCCAACCCACACCTCACCCAGTGCCATGGAATGTGGACGAGCCTTCCCCATGCCACCACGTCCCCTCTGCTCCCCTTACCCTGCCCCAAAAAGCCCTCCTTTCTCTCCAGAGCACCTCCCTCTCCCAGGCACCCAGCAGACACTCCATGGGCAGCCAGCTGGCAGCGCAGCAGAGAAGTGGACAATTTTATTACTGACCAGGATCACCGCAGAGTGGGAGAGCACGCGGGGCATCCACCCAGCCAGGCACTGGGATGGGGAGGGATGGAGCAGCCATGACACTGAGCAGCCAAGCGTCCACCATAGGGCTGAGGGTTCTGGTTGTGTCCCTTCAGGGGCAAACCCACAGTGGGGAAATGCCACAGCCACAGCCCCCCATGGAAGCAGCTCCAGCCCTACAACCCCCCAGGTGGCTCGCTGTGACAAACAGTTTAAGCCCTTTCCAGCATCAGGGCATCAGTCCAGGGTGGGGGGACAGAGGGAGCAGTGCCAGAGCATTCCGGCCAGCCTGGGGGTGATGGGGTTCACTCTCAGCCCAGAATGTCCAGGTAGATGGGAGGGGTCTTGACCAGGGCCTGCAAGCGGCTGTGGATGTCCTGGATGCGCTGCCGTTGCTGTGGCTCTCGCTGCCAGCAGCTCTGCATGATGTCGTACACCTCGGAAGGACACGTGCGGGGCCGCTCCAGCTCCCGGCCCTGCGTGATGCACTCGATGGCCTGTGGGAGCAGGGGGACATTGAGCTCACAGCCCGTACCCCAGACCCCACAGAGCGAAGGGGTTCCTCGTTTTCCCCCATCCCACGCGTGGATGCGGTGCCAAACCCAGCTCCACGCTCAGCCCCACGTGCAGACCCCACATTGAGCCCACCTCGGTGTTGGAGAGTTGGTACCAGGGCTGCTTCCCGTAGGTGAAGATCTCCCACAGCACCACGCCAAAGCTCCAGATGTCGCTCTCAGTGGTGAACTTGCGGTACAGGATGCTCTCAGGAGGCATCCAGCGGATGGGCAGCATGGTCCGACCGCCCACCTGCAGAGCAGAACCATCAGTGTGTAACCCCCCCCTCCACCCCACCCCAGCCCTCCCCTTCCCAAACCCCTGCTGAGTGCTCAGCAGCACCATTAAATATGAATGGCGTTGGGGATGGGGCAGCAGATGAAATGGAAATCTGAGGCAGGGAGGGTGAGGAGCTCACCCGGTAGTAGTCGGTGCTGTAGATATCACGGGACATGCCGAAGTCCCCAATCTTCACTACCAGGTCGTGGCCCACCAGGCAGTTGCGGGTGGCCAGGTCACGGTGCACGAAGTGCAGGGATGCCAGGTAGACCATACCTGAGGCGATCTGCGTGGCGATCTGCAGCATGTGGCTCAGTGTCAGCTGCCCACAGGGCTGCCCCTGCCCTTGGTCCAGGATCTTGGCATCTGGCCCGTGGGACCTGGCAGGGCAGAGGATGCTCAGTGTATGTGTGTGCCTGTATGCAGGGAAAAGGTGTGCAGGAGTGTGCATTTGTGCCTGGAATTGCTGTGTGTGTTTGCACATATGCTGGGAAATGCTTTGCATGCATGCGGGGAAAGTACACGCATGCATGTGTGCAGCCATGCAAGGTGCAGTACACGTGTGTGCACACACGGTGGGGAAGGGAGTGCGTGTGTGTGTGCATGCCCACAGGAAGGCATACATGTGTGCACACGTGTGTAAGCCCAGGACAGAGAAGGCTGTGTGCATGCTGGGAAAGTGTGCAGCCATGCCAAGGAAAGCCATCCGCGTGTGTGCATGCATGCTGAAGAACATACAGATCAACCTGTGTATGCATGCACGCAGGGGAAGCCAGGCATATGAGTGCACACGTGCGTGCATCCAGGGCTAGCGCACACATGAGAGCACCCCCAACAAGGAATCCCATGCATGCACACACTGGGAATGCCGTGCACACATTGGCAGCACTGAGCTGGGAGCCAGGAGGTGTGAAAGCAGCAGGCGTGCACAGAGCCAGGGTGCGAGCAGGCCGGGGGCTGCACACTGCTTTGATGCCCAGCGCTGCTGACAGCCAGGCCGGGGAGGCCGGGCTGGGAGCGGGGGGCTCTGCTCGGCAGAACCATTAATGCCAAGTCCCATAACAATAATCATAAAAGCCACGTCTCAGAGCTCATCGCGTGGCCACTAAAGCGATGCCTCTGGCAGCCCCCCCGTCTATCAGCAATACCTGGGGGGCCAATCGAAAAGTCTCTGCTTATTCCAGCTGATGGCCAATCTCTCTCTATTTAAGCCTCTCAGACAGCTAATCTAATCAATATTGCAAGGAGGGCTGCATTAGCAGCGAGCGCAGAGCGGCTGTCTGAGCCACGCTGATGGAGCGGGGAGGGGGCGCGGGGCCGGGCCCACCTGAGGAAGCGGTTGAGGTCTCCATGCTTCATGTACTCGAAGACCATGATGAGGGGCTCACCCTCGGTGCACACGCCGTAGAACTTGACGATGTGCTCGTGCTGCAGCACCGTCAGCAGCTCCGCTTCCCTCTGGAAGTCGAGCCGCGCGCTCTCCGTCACCTCCTTCAATGCCTGCAGGCACAACGGTGTTAACCTGGCACCGACCAGCCCGGGACACCCATTCCCCAACCCTTCACCTTCACAGCCACTAATGTCTTCTCTTGCTCTGGGAGGAGGTGGGAACACTCGGCCAGGAAGACTTTCCCAAAGGCGCCCTCACCCAGCTCCCACTTGAGCACAATGTCACGGCGCTGCACGTGGTGCACACCTGGGGGACCCGCACCCATCAGCCCCGAGCCCCCACCACAGGAGGACCCTGGGGAGCAGTGGGGGATGCTGGGGCCCCCCAGCCTTACAGGCATTGCAGAAGTACTGAGGGTTCTCAATGAAGTTGCTCTTCAGCCCGTCCAGCTTGCTCTCTGTGGAGGACATGGGGCTGCTGCCCAGGTTCATGAAGTGCAGTGACATGGCCAGGTCGTCCTCCTGGGCCAGCACAGCTGAGCCTGCAGGGACAGGGGCACATGGACAGGGCCATCACAGAGGGGTGAGGGGTACTTTGTGCAGCAGTGCCAGGTGCTGCCGAGCATCCCCCCCCCCCCCCCCCCCCCACCAGCCCCGGGGGAAGCCAGTGCGATCAAACCCATTTGCAGGCTGAATCCATTCCAGGAGTGAATTAGCAGCTGCTGCCCGCACTGCTTGGCCCCGGTGGGGCCCCACCGCCACCCAGTGCCCCAGGGGGTGCCAGGCAATGGGGACCCATGAGGACTGTTGCCCCATGGCTGTGCCCCTACCCGGTGCAGGAAGAGGGGACTCACGGTTAATGCCGAACTTGGAGCGGTGCCCGCACTTGTTGAGCGCGATGAGCATGACAGACAGGAAGAGGGAGGCGAAGACAGCCAAAGCCACAGCCACAGAGACCTGGGGACAAAGGGAATGGTGCGGTTGGGGCTGGGGTCCTGCTGCAAAGCCAAGGACAGCACCCTTCTCCCAGCCCCAGCAACGGAGGTGATTGCAAATCTGCTGGGGAAACTGAGGCACAGGGGAGGGCAGGAGGCTGCCTTTACCCCATCCCATCCCACCTCGCCTTGCCTCCAGTTTGCCTTCACTTTAAGGACTGCTTTGCTTTCCCACAGGTGTCCTTGTGCCCTCTACCCCAAATCAAAGGGCACCCCATCCCTGCCAAGCACTCACCCCAAATGTGTGCTCGTCCGCCGTCTCCACGGGGCCCTCCAAAGAGCTGTTCCTGGTGCCTGTCCGGGAAGAGGGCACAGGGTGAGTGTGGGGTGGGGGCACATCCTCACTGCTGCACAATCACTGCATCCTCATCATGGGGCTAGCCCCAGTCACCGCAGCTTGGGGGGGAGGGGGGGGTGGTCAGAGCAGGGGAAGCAGCATGCCGCAGCACTCACCCAGTGGAGATATGGACACTGTGCAGCATGGAAAAAGGAAACAGCACACATTAACCACCTCCCTCCCCCCATGAGAGAGTCCCATGTTTCCTTCCCACTCCTTGGGGAAACAGAGGTACGTGGGGGGGACAGATCCCCTGGGCAAGGTGGGAACAGAGGGTTTGGTGCCCCTGTGTCAGGATTGGGGCAGCACATCTCCTTCAGCCCCACTGTGACGCACCTGGGATGGGCTCCTCAGGGCTGAAGCTGAAGGGGTTATCCATGAAGCGGCCCTGGATGCTGCGGGTGGCTTTGCCCAGGGGGTTCTGCACCACGAGGGTGTAGTTGCCGTTGTTGACGTGTGTGGGGCGGTTGAGCTGGAGGCATCCGTGCAGCGTGGTGGAGTTGGGCTCATATTCCACAATGCGTGTGTGGATGTAGGGCCCCTCAGGCAGCACCGAGCCATTGAAGAGCCAAAGGATGCTGGGTGCTGGGTTGCTGTCCACTGAGAAGGGGATGCACCAGAAGTGCTGAGGGATGGCCTCATGCAGGAGCAGGATCACCGGCGGGACTGTGGGGACAGAGCTGTCTGTGTCCCCAAACATGTGACCCCAAAGCCACCCCACACCCCACCCTTGCCCTCCCCTCCCACCCCACCCCTCCCCCATCGCCTGGGTAGCTTACAGGTGACATTCAGTATCACGCTGTCCTCTGCCAGCCCCGCTGCATTCTCTGCCCGGCATGTGAGGTCCTTGTGGTTGAGGCTGGAGGAGATGTTGTTGATCTCCAGGACAAGCTCCCACTCCGAGAGCTGCAGGGAGCACCGGGATGGGGTGAGCACATCCTGCACTGAGGGGATGCTGCAGGGGGACGGTGCTCCTGGAAGATCCCCGCCGTGCCCCAAGCCTTGCCTTGGTGACAGATGGCTCTGATCCCACGTCAGGGAGCACCCACTCCCCGGTGGCTGGTGGCTCGCCCCAGATGTGGCAGGTGAGGTTGATGCTGTCCCCTTGGCGCAGCACCACATCGGGGTGCTCAATGTGGGCGGTGGGGGGCTCTGCCGAGGAGAGATGAGCTGTCCCCACACTGTCCCTGCCCTCAGTGGGCTCAGGGTTGGGACCATGTTGGGGTTGGATCCCCCTGTGCCACCTACCACAGCTGTGCAGGAGGTGGCTGCCCAGGGCCACAAGCATGCTGCCCTCCCAGCAGACCAGAGACTGGTTGCCCAGCTCAGCACGGCTCCCGTTCTGCCACAGCTGCAGCCAGCGGATCCCACAGGAGCAATTGAAGGGGTTTCCCTCCAGGATGCTGAGATGGGTAGAGGACACGAGCTGCACGCAGTGCATCCACAGCTGCACCAATCCTGGGGTTCACAGGGTGGATGGCTGCACCAGGGACTGCATGCTGCACAGATGCCACGCTGGATGTGTTGTGCTGTCCCCATCCCTGTCCCTGTTCCTATCCCTGCTGTGCACACTCAGGGCTGTCGGAGCTGCAGATCTGCAGCTGGGTCTCTATGAGCACTCCCACAGCCACGGGTGCATCCCCAGCCCTATCCCTGCTCCCACATCCCCCAGAGCCACGTCCCCAGCCATGCCCCATGCCCTGTCCCCTCCCAATGGCACTCACAGCTCCTGCAGGGGCAAATGCTGGAAGGTTTTCCAGGAGAGGCTGGTCAACGCGTTGAAGGAGAGATTCCTGCAAGCACAGAACCCATCAGCCTCCCTTCCCCAAGTCTCCTCACCCTGCATCATCCTCACACACAGGGGTCTGTCACATGCTGGGGACAGAGCTGTCACACCATGACCAAGCAGAAGCACATACACCAGGCTGGCTGCCAGCCCAGCCTTTGGGTACCCCTTCCAGGGACCTCCATGATCCCTGGGGTAGGTTTCCCCCCCACTTTCCAGCACCCCCTCCTGCATGGGGCTGCACTGCACAGAGCTCCCAGGGGGCTCCAGCCTCGATCGATGGTTTCACATTCAGCAGCACAGCCCCACACGGTCCCTCTGGATCGAGTTTTGCTGCTGGGCAGTGGGACAGCATCGATCCTCCCTGAGTGCAGGGGCAAAGCCACCCTGTGCAGCAATGAGCGCCCCGAGGGGGTTGACATGCATGGGGATGGGGACCTGAGCCCTAGAAGGGGGGGGTACTCACACATGGCTCAGCCTGTGGGTGTCCTGGAAAGCATCATCGGATATGTGCTGCAGCCCCGAGTTGGAGATGGTGCTGGGGGAGGCAAGGGCTAAGCACGCGCAGTGGGAACCCTGTCCCCATCCTCCCCATCCCACCCCAGGGGGCTCACAGGTGCCTGAGGTCCCACAGCATCCTTGTGTCATCCCGAGTCAGAGATGTCAGCAGCGGTTGGTTCTCGATGATGCTGGAAGGCAACAGTGCAGCAGGCAGGGGTCAGGCCCCCATTCTGGGATCACCACTGCCAGAGCAGGGGGATCAGCCCTAGGATGGGGACAGGGACAGAGCCAAGCTGCCCCTCTGGGTCTCAGTTTCCCCTGGGCTGAACTGGCACACTGGGGCCAGAGCTGAGCTCCCACTCAGAACCCACAGTCCCACCCAGAAAGCGACTTGGCCCAGCCTCAGCCCCATTCCCCCAAAGCCCCCCCGTGTGTCCCCACCTCTCCCTGCACCCACAGCGCCCTATGGTGCGATGGTGGTGCTGAGAAGCAGCCTGTTCCCCCACTGCTTCTTTTCCTAAGGAAAGCCCCTTTGGGAGCCAGTGTGGGATTTTTCCACCCACCCCACCCCAGGCCACGATGGGGATGAGGGAGACACGACAGAGGGATGGCAGGTGGTCTCTTGGGGGATCACCATTCACCCCACCCTGTCAGGCAGTGAACAAAGGGCTGGCAGCGCCCGCAGCATCTCCCAGCACGTGGAGAAACTGAGGCAGGGAGGTTTGCAGCAGCCGCCCCAGCAATGCAGCAGTGCAGCAGGGTGAGGACCAAGGAGCCCAGACACCCTGGTGGTACCCAAACTGTCACCACACACCCCTGCTCCCTCCTCACCTCAGCACATAGCAGGGGGGGAATGGAAAAGAGATGCCTCAAGCCAGGCAGTGTGGGTACCCAAACCCCTCCTGCACCCCAGCTGAGTACCAGCATGATCATGCTCTCCCCATGCTGGGGAAATCACCCTTCTCGGATCCAGAGGGATAGGGGCTCAATTCCTACTCAGTTTCCCAACCCACAAGCCTTGGGCAGCAGGACAGCATCATCATGGTGGGGACAAAGGGCCCAATCTCCTCCTGCGCCCTATCACTGCCCACCTCAGCATGGGCACTCCCTGTCCATGAACCCTGCTGCACCCCAGCCCTACTGGCATCCCATGGGAGGGGGCAAAGAACTGTCCTGAGTCCCTCCCTCACTCCCTGTGAGTCCACAGCAGGGATCCCCCCCACCTTTGCACCCCAACAACCCCACTCCAGGCAGCCCTGCTCCCCAGCCCCATCAGTGCCTCATCACTACCACAGTGCCACCACCATGTCCTCCAGCCCCACAGCCCTCACTCATCATTGTGTCCTGGCCCAAATGCCTTTACCCCACTGCCATCCTCGTCCTCATCTCCATCCTCACCAGCCTGTCCTAGCGTCACTACCCTGTCCTGTCCTCATCCCCATCCCTGCTCCCTCTCCTCATCATACGACCCTATCCCCAGGTTCCCATCTCATCGCGGTCCCTCTGCCCGTCCCCACTCACACGTCGTTGGGGCGACGGGTGCCCAGCAGCAGGGCGCTAAGGCTGCTCACGGTGCGGGGCTCCCGGCAGCGCAGGGTGCGGGGCGCGGGGCATCGGCAGTGCGCGGGGCAGGCGGGAGGAGCGGCGTTGGTTCCCGGGGGCAGCAGCAGCGCAGCCAGGCACAGCCGGAGCCAGGCGGGCAGCATCACGACCCGGGGCCGCTCCGGGACCGCCGCCCTCGCACTTCACCGCCGCACCGGAGCCCAAGAACGCAGCACCGTGAGGGACCGGCGGGTTAAAAGCGGCGCCCGGTCCGGCCTCCTGGGGAGGGGCCAGCGGCTCCCCCGCCCCGACCCTGCCCTCAGACCCCCACCGCACGGCGGCACCGGGAGGGTACGGGATGGGAGCTCGGACCGCAGGTGGGGCGGGAGAAGGGGGACCCTGCCCGCACCCTGCCCGCACCATGCATGCAATGCTCGCACTCTGCGCCCTGCCCACACTCTGCTCTCGCTGTGCCCGCAATGCCCGCACCATCCCCGCCTGCGCCCTGCTCCGGTAACTCCCGTGCCCCCGTTTGCAAGGGGCGGAGGACACCTCCCACTGCCCCTCCCTGCACTCAGGGCCATCAGGAGCACCCCCTCCCCCAGCTCTCCCATCACTCTCCCAAAATGTCACAGCTCTGAGCCTCCCTCAAGCCCCCTGTTACATCGGGGTGCACAATTGGGAACGTTGGTGGCACGGTGGCCCTGTTCCCAGCTGTCTCACCTGCTTGGGTCCCTCTTGTGAGGGGAGAGCAGAGCATGGCTGGTGGATCCCCATCGCCCCCATCGCCCCCATCCCACTCCCTGCTTTATAGAAGTAGAGATCATGCGTGTTCTGAGTTTGGCACGTTCTCAGCCTGAATCCCTCCCCCAGTGCTCAGCCCTGCGCACCAAGGGACTGGGATGGGGAGAATAGGGACCTGCGAGACCTCTAACCCCGACAGACATTCCGGTCTGAGTCCCCCGTCAGATCGCCACCGCCTCGCGAATTCCTCTGCTTTGACGTTTTTTCCCCAGAAACGCCCCCGGCTCAGGCACCGCAGGGCAAAGCCGCAGCGGGATGCGCAGGAAGCAGATGGGACCGGCGGACGGCAGTGGAAAGCCCCGAGCATCGTCCCCCCCCCACCCCCATCCCCCCGTGCCCCCACAGAGCAAGCACCGCTCGGCCGAGCTCCGTCCTGCTTTATTCTTCCTGCTCCCCCGGGGCAGACAGCAGAGCCGACGCGGTACCCCACAGTAAGGACTGTGGGGAATCTACAGGGCAGCGCCGTGCCTCAGTTTCCCCACCTGCAAAACGGAGCGCCCCACGGGGCAGCCCCTTCCCCCCCCCCCCCCCCCCTTTGCTACCCTCTCCCCAACGCAGGGGTTGGCAGTGCAGTGGCTGCCCCAGAGCACATCCCTTTCCCTTAAAAGCAATAAATAACGCGAAGGGCCCCGCGATGGGGCGGGGGGATGAGTCCGCAGCGGGCGGCAGCCCCCGCTCACAGGCAGCCCGTCCCGTTGGGCAGCCGACCTCGGCCCTTGCGGGTGGGTAGAGGGGGTGCGGGAGGCTCGTCCTCCTCGGGGGGCGGCTCCGTTTCGGCGTCCGAGGGTTCGCTGGAGCCGCGCCGCCGGTTCTCAGGGCTGTAGAAGAAGGAGAGGGTGCGGAAAGCGGGCGCCATGTGCTCCTTGATGCTCTCCAGGAGCTGAACGAAGGACGGGCGCTGGCGAGGGTTCTGCTGCCAGCACAGACACATCAGTTCGTGGCTGCGAGACAAAGAGTGCACAGTGGGTAGTGGGTATGGGGGTCCCCGGTCTTCCCCCCTCCCCCCCCCCAGCCACCTCAAGGGCAGCCAGCTCACCAGGGCTACATGCAGACCAGAGGCCACGGTGGTGCTTATTGCCCACCCCAAGCAGTTCCCCCACTCACAGTTGATCGGGGCAGTTCTCTGGCCGTTCCAGGACGCCGTTGTCCATGACGTAGTGCAGGACCTGCTCGTTGGACATGCCCTGGTAGGGCTGTTCAGCCAGCGTGGTGATCTCCCACAGCACCACCCCAAAGGACCTGCAGCACCCAGAGGTCAGCCCAGGGTGGGTGGTGGCTCACCTACGTGGTTCCCCCCAGCCCCATCACCCACCAGACGTCAGACTGCGTGTTGAAGATGCCATCCTTGAGGGCCTCGGGGGACATCCAGCGGACAGGGAGCAGCCCCTTGCCCCCTTTGCGGTAATAATCTGTCTCGTAGATGTCCCTCGTCATGCCAAAATCTGGTGGAGGAGGAAGAAGAAGAAGGAAAAGGAGGAAGAGGAGGAAAAAGAACAAGAGAAGGAAAGACAAGGAAGAGGAGGAAGATAGGGAGCCGTGAGCACTGGGACGTGGGGACCCATCCCAAGCTCACCCATCTCTGGCTGCCCACCTCCAATCTTGACGGTGAAGTCCTCAGACACCATGCAGTTACGTGCAGCAAGGTCACGGTGCACGAACTTCTTGGCATTGAGGTAGGCCATGCCGTCGGCGATCTCTCCTGCCATCTGGATCATGTCCTTGAGCGAGGGTGGCGGCAGCCCAGGGTTGTTCTGCACCACGCACAGAGAGAGGAGGCTTTGGGGGGACGTCCTCAGGGACGGGGTCTGTGCCCCCTCCTCTGTAGGGCACCACGGCACCTGGGCAGCCCCTCACCTCAGCGTCAGGTCTGAGAGAGCGCAGGTAGCTCTTCAGGTCCCCACGTGTCATCAGCTCCATGATGACCAAGGCTGGCTGGCCCTGGGACACAACGCCAAGCAGACGGACCTGGGGAGCGAATGGAAACAGCACGTGGGCAGCTGCAGCTCCATGTCCCCGGGGGTGTCCCCGTGCTGCCACCTACCACGTGGTGGCATTTGAAGGCCTTCATGACGGAGGCCTCCTTGAGGAACTCGATGCGCTCCCGCATGGTGGCCAGCTCGTTGACCGTCTTCAGGGCCACCTTGGTCTCCTCACCCTCGGCTACCAGCCCCAGTGCCAGCCCCTCGTACACCATCCCAAAGGAGCCCTGCCCCAGCTCCCGGATCACCGTGATCTTCTCCCGTGATACTTCCCATTCATCGGGGATGTACACTGCAGAGGGGTGTCACCATCACTATCACCAATATCACCATCACCATCCCCAAGCAGGGGAACGGAGCAGCAGACCCCAGGGGGACCCCTGCCCATCCCCACATACTGTCCGAGGCACTGAAGTACTCAGGGTTGACAGAGGCATACAGCGTCCCGCTAGGGTAGCCATCGTTGCTCCTAAGAAGATGGAGAGGTGGGCACGGCACAGAGGACAGGGGACAAAGGACAGGGAAACAAGAGGCAGGGATGCGGTGCCACCTTCCCAGCTCTGGCTCAGCTGAGTGCAGCCCCAGGGTTCAGAGGGATCACTACCTCTTTTTATTGTAGAAGAAGACAAAGACGGCAAGGCAAGAGATGAGCACCATGAGGACCACAGGCGTAACAGTAAGCAGGATGTAGAAGCTGCCAGACTCTTCCTCAGCTGCAGGGAGGGTGTCCGTGGGGCAGGGTGTTGTGGGACCATTTGTAGGAGAAATGGGGAGCCCACTGCTCCCCAGGGCAGCAGCACTCTGTGCTACCCTACACTGCTCCCATCCCCAAATCTCCCAAATTCCTGATTCAGCAGCATTCTTTCACCTTCTTGTGTCCAGGTCCAGGAGCATTCCCTGATCCCCAATCCCATCAGTGCTCCCCAATTTCCTGGTGCCCCATCCAGCAGCGCCCTTCCTCCCACCTCCTGGTCCAGCAGCCCCCCAATCCCACTGGCGTCCTCCTCGCCCCCATCAGGTACCTGGTCCCAGGATGTAGAACTTGACGAGTCCTGTCCAGGAGCCGTTGCCAGCCAGTGATGTGGCACGGACCTTGGCTGAGTAATTCCCTGGCTGCAGCAGAGCCAGGTGCACGCCTCCATATTTAGCATAGCGGTGTCGGGAGACGCAGACAACAGTGGTGACCTCCTGGGGATGAAGGGGTGGTGACAGTGGGGACATCCCAGTCTTGGAGAGGGGGATGTCAAGTCGGGTCCTCACCTCGCTCTCACGGCTATACTTGATCTCATACTTGAGGATGAGCCCATTGGGATTGCGGGGCTCCTGCCAGCGCAGCAGCACGCTGTTCTTGCTGGCTGGCTCCCAGGTCACGTTGCCGGGAATGTTGTCAGCTTGCACTAGATGGGACGTAGATGGGATCAGGATGAGAGGTGATGGCCTCACATCGCACCAGGGGAGGTTCAGATCGGATGCTAGGATAAAATTGTTCTCAGAAAGAGCGATAAGACATTGGAACAGATTGCCCAGGGAGGGGGTGGAGAAAGGTGTGTAGATGTGGCACTAAAGGATGTGGTTAGCAGGCACGGTGGTGTTGTGTTGATGGTAGGCATTGATCTCAGCACTGTTTTCCAACCTTAAAGATTTTCTGATTCTACCAGCCCAGTGCTGATCCCCTCCCAAAAGCACCAGCACCCCTCAGCCCTTGGACGTACACTCAGGCATGGTCCTGGCGAAGACAAAAGTGGCCGCACTGCAGCCCACGGTGTGCGCAGCGTGGTTGCATGCATGGATGTCGATGCGGTACTCTGTGAAGTGCCGCAGCCGCGACAGCACCGCGCGGTCCCGCACCACTTTGTCCTCAAAGATCTGGAAGTCTGGTTTGGGTTCAGCTCCGGTGTGGCTCGGGGGTGGTGGCTCCACTGAGGAGGCGTTGGTGGGGGATGTGACGGCCATCAGGTCCCTGCGGCGCTTCGGGGTCCTGAGGGGATGGGAGGAGGTTTGGGGTCAGGGCGTGTGGGGTTTTCACATGCAATGGGACAGAGGAGAGACTCGGGGCTTTGGGGTTGTTTCCAGCTCACCGCTGTGGGTACTTGTTGATGGATGTCACCTTCCAAGGTGGTCTGAGATAGTGGGAAACAGGTTAAAGAAGCCGAGGGACCCCCTCCCTGTGGCAGAGCAATGCTTGGAGACCCCTTGACCCTGGTACCCCTCAAAGTGCCGGCACCTGGGAATGATGATGGAGTTGTGGAGGAAGTTCTCAAACTTCTTCTGGAAGGACTCGGCCTCGCCCTCCATGCGGAGCTGCCCGTCAGCAGGGCGGCAGGGGCAGCAGCGCTCCTCTGCATCCTGCTCCACTTCAGGGCCGTCCCCGTCACTGAAGCGCGTGTCTGCACTGCTGGTGGGCAGCTTCAGGCCTGGAGGTGGGGATGGGCAGTGCTGCATCTCCATCCCCATCCCAGTGCCTCAGGGACCTGGGGATGTCTCCATCCCAGCACCATCCCTGGTAGCCTTCCCACACCTTTGTGGCAGTAGTCGTTGACATAGAGCTCCATGTCCTCGGCCAGCTGCTGCCACAGTACCAGGTAATAGGTGATGTTGCCATTGCGCTGCGTGGGTGGCTTCCAGCGCACCACGATGTGGGATGAGGAATTGGACATGGAGATGACGTCCCGTGGCACTGTCGGGGCTGGGCGGGCATGGAGATATCAGCCCCAAACTGAGGTCATCATGGGCACCCCAAACCCCCCCAGTACCCCATACCTGCTGGCATGGTGCGGATGTAGACCACCTCACTCTGCGCCCCATAGTTGCGCCCTTCCTCAGCAGTAGTGAGGGTGATGGCACGGACAAAGATGGCATATTGTGTCCACGGCCTCAGGTTGAGCAGGGCCACTCCTGGCTCCTGCTCACTGCTGAGTGGCAGCTCCACATCCAGCACATTCCAGCTCTGTGCCCCACAGGCATCCTGCCCCACGTACTCTGACACGTTCTGGAAAGGTCTGGCAACCACCAGGGACCCAGGCATCAGCTGGGGGTCCCAGCAGACCCCGAGCCTCGCCACCCCCTGGGGTCCAGCAGCCCCAGACATGCCAGGAGGATGCTGCAGGCTGGGGGACACAAGGATCACTTACGACTCCTTGTAGTAGACAATGAAGCTGAGGAGGTCTCGGTACTCAGGGGGCCGGTACCGCTCCCACTTGAGGAAGATGCGGTCAGACTCGGTGATGTTGGAGATGAAGCGCAGGGTTTGGGTTTTGCCTGTGGAGGGATGCAAGGGCTCAGAGTCACGGTACCACCGGGTCCCCCCATCCCCATCCCCACACTCACAGGACGCCCGGTCCCCGTTGGTGCGCGGGTTGATCTCCGCCTTGTTCTGCCGCCCCTTGGTGCCCGTCACCTCCTCCATGTGGTAGATCTCAGCCAGGCAAAGCTTGGGGTTGAAGGCGAAGTACATCTTGCCCACAGGGATAGAGAGGACATGGTGGCTCCAGTCCCACAACTGCTGCAGATTCTGATTGTCCAGGACGTACAGGGTGTAATTCCTGGAGAAGAGGCAGATGGAGGTGATGGGCACAGGCACCTCACACTCAGGTGCCCTCAGCACGTCCCGTCCTCACCCATCCACCATGGAGTCTCCGCGGATCAGCTTAAGGTTCTTGAAGAAGGACAAGGAGACGAGGGCAAAGGAGTGCTTGATCTTCAGGAAGCCCGTGATGGTCTCGATGAGGCCCAGGCTGCTCTGCAGCTCCGAGGCCAGATTATCTGGGGACATCCCATAGGCATGAGCATGGTGCAGCGATGGAGCTGGCAATTGGGACCCTCACTCCCCAACGACCCCCACCCATTAATTTTTCCTCCAAGGGAAATTCCCCTCTGTGCCCCATGCCACCCTCCTGACACTCACAGCCCCGGCGGATGTTGAGGATGAGGTTGCCCTCCACCAGAGTGCAGCCTGCCAGCTCCTGTGCCGCCCGTGTCGAGTCCACTGTCTTGGTGCCAACCTTGCACGCTTTGGGGCACAGCCCCTCACACTTGTGGCAGAAGATGCTGCAGGGACAGGGACTGGGATGTAAGCCACACACGGAGCCTCCTCCCTCCACTGCCACCCGCCCCCCAGGGCGGGGGTCCCCACCTGCTTTCATTCCTGGTGTAGCCAGGGGGGCACTCAGAGAGGCACTGCTGCTGGTGGATGACAAACTTGGAGGCGTCGCGTGGATTGTCGGAGACCTTGCGCAGGCTGGCACAGTACTCGGCCGTGACGCAGCGCCAGCCCTCGTACTCGTAGGTGCGGGGTGGGCAGGAGGGCAGGCAGTGGCCATTGAAGTGGAAGTGACGGCAGGCCACGCAGGAACGGCTGTCACGGGGCCGCCCGCAGCCCCCCAGGCACTCAGCATGGCAGCATTCGCCCGATGCCGTGCACGCCGAGCCCGCACCGCATGGGCACACTGCAGGGAGGTGATGTTGGCGATGGGAAAAGGGGATTGCAGGGTTCGGGTGGGTGGGAGGCTGGTGGTGGACTGCTGGTGTGGGAGGCAAGGAGAGAGGGTGGGGGGATGGAGGGGCAGATGAAGGGATGAATGGATGAAGAGATGGATGGAGGGATGGGTGGGTGGGTGAAGAGAGGGATGAGTGGATGGACAGATGGATGGACGCAGGGACGGATGGATGGAGGGATGGGTGGGCGGAAGGGTGGATGGAGGGAGGGTTGGTTGGATGGGTATATGGACAGAGAGATGGATGGAGTGGGTGGCCAGACACATGGGTGGATTGGCAGGTGGTGGATGGACAGATGAAGGGCTGCATGGACAGTCAGGACAGACGGGCAAATGGACAAATGGACAGGTGAGGCTCACCCCATGCCAAGCCCCAGCCACCCAGCGGAGCCACGTGGTTCAGCCAGTGCTGGGGCAGTGGCCGAGGTTACAGCCCAGATAAGGATCTGTGTTTATAGTATATATTTCATTACCAGGCCTCCTGTTTACTGCAAACGAGCCCGGGAGGGGCGTGTATTTACCTCACCGCTGGGAAAACATGGCAGCTGAGAGCTGGCCTCTCCTCCAGAGAATGATACAGCTCGGATCCAATTACTCCACTGCAGCTTGCTCCCGCGCAGGGACAGATGTGAGCCCAGCTCGGCTCTCCCATTGCCTCCCAGTGCCTCCCAGTGCCCCCCATCGGCTCCCAGCACAGGGATGAGCAGCCCCACATCACCTCACCCACCTTTCTGACAGTAGCTAGAGGTCCAGCAGCGGTAATCCAACTGCCCATTGACAACGGTCTGCGCACACGGCTTCTCCACATCCAGGATACCTGGGCAGACATCGGCGCACTCCTCAGCCAGCTTGTTGCCCACGATGTAGCTGTTGTCCACGGCGTCGGGCAGCAGCAGCCCCCAGTCGATGGTGGAGAGGTGGCAGAGCTCCTGGTTGCGCTCGATGCGCACTGAGCCGCGCAGCACGTGGCTCAGGCTGTGCAGCCCTATCTCCCGCAGGTGAGGCATCTCAAAGATGACCAAGGCGTAGTTGAAGAAGAGGTTGGTGCCACGGATGACCGAGAGGTTGGGGAAGAGGTCCCTCAGGCTCTCCAGCCCGTAGACACGGAAGAGCAGCAGGTATTCGGTGATCATCAGCAGGCGGGGGAAGCTGAGCCCGCGGAAGTCGTCAGCGCCCGTGGTGAACATCAGCAGGATCTGCAGGTTGCCCTCTATGATGGAGCAGTTCTCCAGCTTCTGCAGCTGCGACACGTCGTTGCGGATGTCCATGCTGCCGCAGACTGGGGTGGCAAGAAGGGGCCCAGGGGCAATGGGATGACCCAGAGCATCCCCCTACCACACAGGTCCCCCCCCCCCTCTCCGGATAGGGCCGCAGCGACGAGTGGCAGGGGTTAATGTCCTGCTCTGCCTGTCAGCTGCCTGCGGTCGCTGTGGGCAGCTGGGGCAGATGAGAGCAGCTGTGACAGGCAGCCTGCACACCACAGCTCCTAGGGGGACAGCATGGCTGCTGTGATGCTAACGAGGTCTGTCTCTGCGGGAGCTTCCCAGGACTGTTTCATAGCCCTTTGCCAACCCCACGGAGGCTGCAGTCCCTGGGGTAACAGCAATGAGCACACAGCGTCCTCCCACCGAGTCGCTCCCATTGACACTATGCAGGGATGGGGCTATGGGGTCACCATCCCAGGGCTTTTCCAGCCCAGTAGGGGTGGGCATTGTGAGGGGCACCATGGGGCTGAGCATCTCCTGCTGTCTCTGCTCCCCTCCGGCAGCATCCCCAGCCTGAAACCTGACTCCTAGTTATTACACAGAGAAACTCACTGATACTCAGAGAGGGATTTACTGTAAACATCGACAGCAAAGACAGCCAGCTCGGCGTGTACCCCAAACACCCAAGCAGCACTGGCACCACGGCAAGGAGCTGGAGCACCCAGCAGTGTGCAGAGAGGAGGTGATACATGGATCCCACCCAGCACCATGGGGTACCCTCAGGACAGGGGGGTCTCCATCCTGCTTTGGGGCCAAGGATGCAGTATCCACTCTGAGAGTACAGCCCTGTGCTGCCACAGCCGTGACCTTGGCAAAGTCACAGCGGTCCCTGTGCTGAGTGGGGGAACAGAAGGAGAGAGGGGACAAGGAACAACTTGGTCCTCGTTGTGGGTAGAGAGCATTCTGGGGTCCCCCGTGCCTTCACGGGGGCAGAGACAGAGCAAGGTGCATTCCCAGGGCAGCTCTTGACATGAGTTTGGCTGCTTTATCTTCACTTCCCCTCCACTCCTCCCCAGCCCCCTTGGGGCTATCAATGGGGAAACTGAGGCACGGGGCAGAGAGAAGGACAGATATGCAGTGACAAACCCAGGCATGTGGGTTCCCCTGTCCCCACCCTACCAGCAGTGCTGAGACCCCACCAGACACATCCCCATGTCAGCCCCTGGGGCTTTTCCTGACCCAGGACCATCAGAACCCCATGCCTGTCCCCCAGGTTGCATCCTCAGTCCAGAAGGGTTAAGCATCATTTTCCATCACTGCTGAGTGCAGTGGCTCCATTGAACAACTTCCCACAAAAGCAAGCGACACCCTGACCCCAGCACTGGGCCCCCACCCCATTTCCTCCCCAGGTCCAAACCCCAAAGGTCACAGCCAGGCTGGTGCTGCCAGGTGAGGATTGCAGCAGTGGGGGGCATGGCATGGAGGGGAAACTGAGGCAGCAAGCACAAAGCTTCACCTGGAGGCTCAACCAAAAACTCCAAAAACCCCCAAACCCATCCCCCTCACCCTGCTTCCCACCACTTACTTTCTGAGGGGGCCTGCACCGGGGGCAGCAGGAGGGGGCCGAGGAGCAGCAGGGCAAGCAGCAGCTGTAGGACCCCCAGTGCCCCCATCCCGTGGGGCCACGTCTCACTCCTGCCTGGTGCTGCTGCAGGCAGGCACAAGTCCGGCCCCGTACGCTGGGCACTCCTTGCCAGCGCCGAGGCACGCCGGGAGAAGGGTGGCCCCGTGGCCCCTTCACTTTTGTTTTCGGCTGCCACACACAAAATATTTAGCCTGACAACTGTGTGGGGCCGGGCCAGGGCCAGGGCCAGGGCTTGTTTGGGAAATACAGAGGGGAGAAAACAGGGCGGCCCCAAGTGCAGTGGGGTTGGAGTGGGTCAGGGGGGTGGGAGATGCCCCCAGACCCTGCGTTCCTCGGGATGATGCTCTGCGCTTCGCTTTCTGCAGGTGTGGGTATTGTGGGGAGGATTCAAGGGCACAGCTGCACCCAGGAAGACCCAGAGAAGGGGTGAATCCCAGGGGACAAAGGAGCGAAAAGGAGGAAGAGGAGGAGGTAAAGGAAGAGGAGGATGAGGATGAGGAGGGGGAGGAAACTGCCCTGCTCAGCACCATGGATACGAGAATTGGGGCACATTTATTTCTCGAATTAGAGCCAAGGGAAGGGCAAAGCGCTCAGGTGAGGGGGCACCTGGGGAGCACAGCAGTGCCCCTGGCTCTGCCCCAGCGGCCCTCAGCATAGCAGCACTGGAAGCAGCAGCTCCAGCACCTGGGTGCTCACATCTGCTGGGGGCAAAGTGGGGTCTGGAGGTCCCTATTGTGGGATGGCCCCGTTCTGCTGTCCCCACCCCAGGGCGGGGGGTCTCAGGAGCAGCTGCTCCTACGTCGGCGGAGCAGCGTCACAGGGCGGCTGCCCTCCTCCTCCTGGTCGCTCTCACAGCAGCGCTGGGGGCACAGAGAGGCACAGAGGGGCTGAAGGGCAGGGACAAGACCATGGGCCCCCCCAGAGAAGGGCACCCCATGGGACAGCCCCCCCAGTATCTGGTATGCACCCCCAGCATCTCACCAGCTCCTCACCCTCCGTCCTGGGGCTACAGAGCAGCCGCATGCGGCACAGCCGGTTGCAGGCGGATACCATGTTGTAGGAGAGCTGGGGGAGCAGCAAGGCAGGGGTCTGTATGGGGGGGCTCTCCCCTCCACTCCCACCCCCAGACAGCAGTACTGGGGCACAGACCCCACCGCAGCCCCCTGCCCAAAGGCATCCAGCCCTGGAGTGGAACACGATGGCTTCACCCAAGCACCCAAAGGTGGTGGGATCCCTCATCCTGCCATTCCCATCCCTCACGCCGTTGTCCCTCCCCTTCACCTTCCACTTCCTCCGGGCGTTGAACTTGCGGAAGTTTTTCATGTTGATGGAGGAACGGCTCCGTTTTGCTGCCTGTTTCCTGTTCAGGGGCTGGAGGGACGATGCTGTGGCATCATCTCTGCATCCCCTCCCCACTCCCTCAGCATACGGCAGCCAAGGGAGGCCAGCTATGTTCCCCCCCCTTTTATCTCACCTTAATCCAGGGGTGCACGAGGCACTCGGATGCGGTCATTCTCTCCCTGCAACAGAGAGAGCTGTGATGGCAGGGATCTGGGGACCCCCAGGGATGGGGACAAGGACCCGCAGGGACTGGGACACAGGCAGGGGTGGCACCCACTGAGGCTCCTTCACCAACAGCTGCTGGATGAAGTCCTTGGCCATGTCAGAGGTGTCACTGAAGTAGCGTTCCTCGAACTCATAGGCGCCCTCCAGGACGTTGGAGAGGGTCTCGGCATCTGTCTCGCCCTGGAAGGGGGACAAGCCGCTGAGCCTGTGGGGACATGAGGGAGCGTGAGCACCAGAGATGGCCCTGCCACGCTGCCCCCTGTGCCTCAGTTTCCCCCAGCTGCATTTTCCCCTCGCCCCTACTCACAGGATGTAGGTGATGACACCGATGCTCCTGAAAGACAGAGGGTGGGGGGTCAGGGCTGTCCTCTGAGGGTCCCCACAGTGGCACCGTGGGTCCCTCTGAGACCCCTGTCCCTCTCCTCACCACATGTCAGTGGCAGAGCTCAGCGGTTCATAGTTGATCACTTCGGGAGCTAGGGGTGAAGGCAAAGTTGGGGGGCATGTCAGGTGGAAGCACCACACAGGCACTCCAATGCGTCCCCATCATGCAGGTCCCCCTCCCAGTGAAGCTGTCCCAGCTCTTGTCTGCCCCTTAGAGCTGGGGCTCCAGGGGTCCCACTGCCCACCCAGCCAAGCCAGGAGCTCCATACCAATGTACTGGGGTGTCCCGCAGAGGCTCTTGAAGGTGACACCATCCTCCAGCTTCTGGGCCAGGCCGAAGTCAATGATCTTGATTTGGGGCTTGGGGACGTCCTTCTCCTGCAGCATGATGTTCTCAGGCTGCAGAGGGGAGCGTGGGGGGCAATAAAATACATCAGAACCACTCCCATGTAGGATGCAGCCATAGGGCAGGGGGGGACAACCCAGGTCAGCCAGGGACCTGAGCAGGCACCTTGAGGTCAAAGTGGGCGATGCGGCGCCCATGAAGGTACTGCACTCCAAGCAGGATCTGCTCCAGGAACTCGATGGCCTCCTCCTCCGACAGCATCTCCTTCTCCGCAATGAAGTCAAAGAGTTCCCCACCACGCATCCTGCACGGCAGGGCAATGCCGGGGGGGGGGGTTTGGGGTGTGCACAACATCAGTATCCCCCCCCCCCACACCCAACCCCAGGACCCCGCTCACAGTTCCAGCACCAGCACCATCTCAGCTCTGCAGGTGAAGAGGTCGTGCAGCTGCATGATGTTGGGGTGCTGCAGGTCCCGCAGGATGGCCACCTCCTGCTCCACCTGCACCCTCTCCAGGCCTCGCCGGCTGCCCCGGCACCGTCGCGTCTTCACAAATTTGGCAGCATAGAAAGCACCAGTGCTGCGCTCCCGGCATCGCCTCACCACTCCGAAGTGCCCGCTGTAAGGGAACCAAGGGCATGGGGTGGGGATAGAGAGGGGAGCACGGCTGTAGTGCCACTACTTGGCACACCCCACACCACCCCACTCACCTGCCCAGCGTCTCCAGCAGCTCGTACAACTCCTCCACGCTGCGTGCACGCAGGGTGACCGCCTGCAGGAGAGCACAGACCCAGCTTAGCCCCATGGGGGGCACCAAACAAAGTCCGCCATGGGCGGCACCACATCCCCCCGGTGCAGGCTGCAGGGGGTTCACTGGTGTCTCCTACCCTTCCTCCCCCAATTTGCACCCCCAGGATCTGTCCCGTTGCTCTCACCTGGGGGCTGTCGGTGGCAGCCCCACCATCCTCAGCCATTGCTGCAAAGACAAATAGACAGAGGGGATGGGAAGGAGGCAGCAGGGCCAAGAAGAGCCCCCCCCTATAACTCACCACATCAATGGCGCAGCTCCCAAGCAAAGAGAGAAACGGAGGCAGGGCGTGTGGCCGAGTGTGCTGTGCTGGGGGGTAGCACACAGTGCGAGAGACAGGGTCCCCCTCCAGCAGGAAAAAACACCTCGATAAGGGAACACAATGAGGGAGCACGAGACCTGACAGCTTTGCGCACGGCCGTCCCCATCGATGGCCAAACAGAGCTGCCTCCAGCCCAGAGCCTCACCCCCAGCCTTCCCCCACCACGCTCTGCTCGCTCCCAGCACCGCCAACCCCGTGGATGGCCGCTCTGAACGGTGACAACCCCGTGCCACCCCCGGGCAGCGCGGGCACCCCGCCAGGCACTGCACAGCCTCAGATCCACGTAGGCTGGAGCTGGGTGACGATCCCCAGCATGTGACAGAACCGTGGGGGCCTTTGCGGGGAGGGGGGGGTGGGGGGGGGGGGAGGGTCTGAGACAGCTTTTGTAGTGACAACAGCACCGTTGTTCCCAAGGCACTGTCATCCCCTGCGCAGGGCTTTGCTGTGCACCCCAGCTCGCGGCGCCCTTACCTCTCTCTCAGCTTTGGAGATGGGGACGATGACCCTTGGTGGGACGGTGCCACTCTCTGCTCCGTGCCGCTGCTGCGCTCCGGTTTCCTCGAAGCTGCTGAGATTCCTGGGATCAGCTGGGCAGCGGCTCAGGGAAAAAAAAAAAACAGCAGGAAACGCCAAAAGCTGAACGTCTGCTTCCAAGGTCTCGTGAGAAATCCCCCCACGCTGTCCCCGCCCGACAGCGCCCTGACAGCTGCACAGGGGCTGGGAGAGGCCTTGTAGGGTCACATCCTCGAGGAGCAGCTCTGAGGCCGTGGCTGCTCTGTCCGCAGCCGTGAGCTCCAGAGTTGCAAACAGGAAACCTGCCTGACCACCGATAGAAATAGTGTAACCCGGCTGCCCGGAGGGGAAACGGTGCAGGGTGTGAGGGCAAAGAGGAGGAACAGGTTTCTTAAGGTGGAGAGAGCCGGGGGGCACCACGCTGTGGGGCTGGGGGTGCTCTGTCCCCACCGCAGGTGTGTAAAGCTCCAATGCAAGGCTGCAACCTGGTTCCAGCACAGCTACAGATTGGGTTCTGTGCAAGAAATAAGGGTGCAGATAGGACAAAGAGGTTTTGTGGGTGCACGGAGAAGGGAACCCAACCAGCCTCGCACCCCCAGCTGTAATGCACCTTGTTGGCACAGCAAGCACTAGGGTGCACCCCAAGCACCTACGGGTAACACTTGCACAGCTTTACAGCCATCAGCAGCTGAACATGCTCAGGGTGAAAGGAAGGAGGGCAAAGAGACGCTCCCACAGTGCCACCCGCAGCCCCCGCCGTTGTTCCGTGACGTGGCCCCGACGTGCAGCTCGCTGCTTCCTGCCATCACCGTGCTGCGAGCAGCACCAGCGCTGCCCACCCCACGGCCCCCAGGTCCCGGTGGAGGTAGGGGTTAGGGCTGGGAGTGGGCTGGGAGCATCCCAGAGGTCCGTGTGCTGAGAGGTAGGAGCAAAAAGGTCAAGAAGCAAAGGCTGGAATAGGGGCATGGAGGGGTTGTCCCCATGGTGGGTGACGATGGAGGACAAAGGCGTGTGGGGAGCGGGACTTGGTGCTCAGCTTCTTGCTGTAGTTTTGGTGGGCCTTCCCTGCTCCTTTTAGTTCCTCTTTGGATGTGGGACCATTCTGGGTGCACGCAGCTCCCAGGTCCTCTCAGTGCTGTGTTAAGGTCCCAGCCCAGTGCTCTCGGCCTTCCAGGAAGGACCCCAGTTTGGACGGGCTCGGTCCGGTCCCGGTGACTCAGAGCTGTGACACAGTGTGGCTGCTTCCACCCCCTCGAGCATCTGCTCAGGATTAACTTTGTTTGGCCAAGCGTTGGCGGCACTCGGATAAACCCTGTGCACACGCAGAGCCCCTGTCACACACAGGGTTGGTTCTTCCTGGGGCTTTGGGTTCCCAGCAGCACCGTGAGGGTGACCGGGAAGAAAAAGGGAGAGGAGCAGCACCCTATGGGGCAGCATGGGGGGCTGCTGGGATCCTTAGCCTGCTAATTTCTGCAACCCGAGGACAGGTGGCTCCATGGATGACGTCCAGCCCCTCTTCATCACCTTCAAATGCATCACTGAAGAGAAGGCAGGCAACATCCAGCCAGGACATGGCATGACCCCGCTGCAGCCCCAGAGTACAGAGCAGTGTGATGCACAGAGCAGGGGGGCACAGGGGCCAGCGGAGGGCCCCCAGCCCCAGCTGCCCATTGCTCCCTGCCATGTGCTGCAGGGCTGCTCCCAGCCCGGGGGGGTTGCAGCATCCCTGCGGGCACGCACCAAGCTGTGGTTTGAGCAGACACAAGTGCATCGGCTGGGAGCCACAGGCAATCTGCCAGCCTGGTTTCATGGCTTCATCAGTCGCAGGTGAGCAAGGAGTCCCAGGGGTGGCCCCACACACCCATAGGCTGCTCCCACAGGTGGGTGAAGCCCTGGGATCCTTTCCTGCAGGGACACGGAGCAGATGCTGCAGAATGAGCCACTAGGCTGCTTCCTGGTACGCTTCAGTGAGAGCACGGTGGGCTTTGTGCTCTCCTACAGGTGAGGGAGCCCAGCCCAGGGGTATGGGCATGCTCAACCCCATGCTGTGCCACCACCAACCCCTCTGTCCTTCCCTGCAGGGGCAGAGAGCGCTGCCGACACTTTGTGCTGGACCAGCTGCCCAATGGGCACTATGTGATCCTAGGTGAGCACAGCGCCCACCCTGAGCTGGCCGAGCTGCTGCAGCACTACGCCCACGTCCCCATCCCACCCTATGGAGAGCTGCTGACTGTGCCACAGGGTCAGGTAAGCACGCCTTTTCATTGCGGCAATTAGCTGCTTCGTTAGCCCCAGCAGGACGTGGGAGGAGCAGCCGCTTTCCTGCTTCACCGGGGCTGCTTTCTCCAGGGAAATCAGGGAATCCAGGCCAGGGAAATCAAATCGTCACATCTGGGGTTGGCACTTCAGTGCCACCTCCACCCTGGGGACCACACAGTATCACAGCTGGGCCAGTCCTGGCCTCGTGACCCCCCCACTCCTCCTTTCACCCTTTGCACTCTGCAGGACAAGGCCCACGGAGCGATGCGCGCCCCAAATAGCAGCTCTGCATCCTGCACGGCACCGGCAAACCACCCAGCATACAGCACCATGGCCAAACGGGTGCCAGGAGATGGGCAGGCAGCAGAGAGTGGCCCTGAGGAGGTAAAGGCAGGGCCAGGGGCACAGAGGTGCTTCCCAGGGCAACCTGGATAAGAACACATGCAAGAGGAAGGAAGGGA
The DNA here is from genome assembly GCA_030625065.1 of Alectoris magna. Lineage (NCBI taxonomy): Eukaryota > Metazoa > Chordata > Aves > Galliformes > Phasianidae > Alectoris > Alectoris magna. The sequence continues at coordinate 706,977 of CM060589.1, forward strand.
GCTGATGGGGTAGGAATGCTGGTGGTCCATGGGGATGCAGCTGGGGTAGTGATGCAGCTGGTCCATGGGGATGCAGCTGGTCCATGGGGATGCAGCTGGTCCATGGGGATCAGCCCCATCCCCACACTGCCCCCAACAATCCCTCCCTCTCCAGGCCCCCAGCATCCCCCTGCTATGCCCTGACAAGGTCAGCTCCTCAGTGTCCACCCAGGGACCACGCAGCCCTGCCGGCAGCGAAGGATCAGAAGCCAACATCTCCTCCACGCAGACACACCACGAAGCCACCCCCACTGAGATGCCTGATGCCAAGTACCAGCAGCTCGTGCTCTTCCACACCTACGCAGAGCCCCACGAGGGCACAGCCCTGCCTGTGGAGCCCATTCCTTTCTACGCCATGGGCTGGGGCTCCAATCCCAGCCCTGAGGCAAACATCTATGCAGAGGTGGCCACAGCCCAGCAGAAGCCACCCCCTCGGGGCACACGGGGCCCTGGATCCATGCTGGCTGCCACTGCATTTCTGCGCCGCCGGTTGTCCCGCAGCCTCTCCAGCCAGGGCTTCCACAGAAGGCAGCTGCCAGCAACTCCCACTGCAGGTACCACGCAGAGAGCAGCCCCCCGGCTGACCCCAGAGGTACGTTTCCATGCATCTGCCATAGGACACAAGCTCTGGTGCGGGACCAGATTCTCCAGCCCAGCACCAAGTCACCATCTCAGCAGTGTTTCCCTTCCCACAGATTCCTCCAATCCCAATGAACTCAGCACTGGAGTTTGATGACCCCGTGTACAGCCTGAGGATGCGCAGCACCAAGCAAGCGGCAGCCCCAGAGAACGTTTACGAGCAGGTTCCTAGAGGCCACCTCTAAGGCATACAGGTAGGGTCACGGCAATACCCAGCCTCTTGCTGGCACAAGGTCTGCCTGCTCTGCTCTTGCAGGGCAGAGGGAGACCCCTGGACCTTGGAGGCAGTCCCAGGCATACCATCAACATCCATCAGCTCTGCATTGGGATTCACACGCCTTTCCTGGCACGGTTGCCTGCTTCCCAAGCCCTGTTCAAAAGGGATGGGGAAAGAATGGATTTAATTTATCTTCGCAGAAAGAGATTGCTATGAATAGAATCAGGGTGGAGGAAAAGGTTATTAGAGCAGAACCAGATGGGTTTCGGGCAGGGCTGGTGCCATCCATACAGCATTCGTTGGCTGCTTGAACAAGCCTGGTCCTGTCAACACATGCCTTGAGCTCTGCCTGCTTGCTCAGCCACCAAGCACAGAGCAAACCCCAGAACAGAAGATGAGGACGACACCGAACCAGCGCTGCCCCATTGCACAACCCCAATTCCTTGCTCTGCCCCCATTGTGCAGCGACACCGAGTGTGGTTCTCATCAGTCCTGGTGCACACAGCCACAACGGAAGGGAAAGCGTGTGAGAGCAGCCAGAGACCCAAATTTGGACGCGTTGGAGCTTCCAAAGGAGGTCTGAAAAGGAGAACAGAGGTTTGTGCTTCTACCTCTAAGAAAATCGCTTCCGTTTTTCACAAGCCTTCACGTTGCTGCTCATAAATGGCTAAAAGCAGAGCAAAAGTCAGCAGTGATTGCCATCCTCCTAAGTCCCCTCTAGCGTTAAAAATGAGCAATTGCATATTGAAAAGGCAAAAACAAACACGAAGATTCCAAAGCTGCACTCAGTCCCTGGGAGGGATTGACAAAATGAAGCCAGAGGAGCTGAGAGCCACAAAGCTGCGGTGGGGAGAAACCCTCCAGGTGTTGCTGCCCCTGCATTCAGGATACCTGACCCTCACTGGACACACAGCAGAGGGTGATGAATCCAACAGCAGTTGGGCAGCACAGCGGAACCCAACCCACGATCCTCACCTTGCACCTCACACTGCAAAGAGCCGCGGTTCGGTTCGTTTAAAAGTTTATTCCTTTATCAAATCTCTTGTCAGAGGATTTCACTGTACATATAAGATATGAATAAATTACTCAACAGTAACTTTATTTTGGTCATCTGGATACTCAAACTTGGCTCTGCAAAGTACTAAAACATCCAGGAAACTAAACTAGAGGTTACATTTCCTCTTTTAAACATTCTAAGAAAGAAATTCTTTCATTGGGGGTTTGTTTTCTTGGCTCCTTTTTTTAAACAGGCAATGGGAGAAAAAAAACCAACCTCATGGAGGAGTAACCACTATTAGCTGTTTTAGCTGCAGTTACAACAAATACAACCCTTAAGTGTCGGGAATGTGAGTTCAAGAACCAGCCCGGCTCCCTTCAGCATCACAAAGAGGTGAACAATGAGCTAAGAGAGGCCATAGAGATTTGGCTAAAGATACACGGGTCGGGCTGGTGAGGTTGCACATGATTTGCAGTCACACCACCTACACCTAATACCTTCTATCAATTTAATTTTCAAGAAGTTAAGTCTGGACGCTGTCTCCTCTTCCCAGCCCAGAAGGTAAATGTTAACACTTAAAAACAGATGCGATGCCTTTATAGGAAACAAAATTCATACAAACAAGCTAAAAAGCTGAAAAATAAACGTACAGGAGGCAGCTTTCAATGCGCCTGCTCCCAGGAAACTGGGATACTCAGTTCAATAAGCATGGAGATCAGACTGTTACAGCGCTGTCGGTCAGAGAGAGGAGGAAGAAGGGGAATAGGGGAGCAATGTACACACAGCCATCAAGTACACCCAAAGGTCCTCAGCAGCAGCTTGCGCTGGCTGAGGTCCTCATTGCTTTCTGAGCTCGACACTGCAGTGTTTTCACTTCTGTTCCAAGCTCTGTCACTCTGCTTCTCCTTTGAAACGAAACAAAAACGAGCTTCCCCTCAGCATGGTTTGAGATGGGACAGGCTGGTGTAGCCAAGAGTAAAAACAGCGACTTGGCTACATGCACACACGCCAAAAAAAAAAAAATCAACATGAAAATCCACCGTTCGTGTGAGAGGAGCACGGGATTTACTCAGCCAAAATTAAACAGCCATGACCACGTCTCATTTAAAACAACAACCGAAAGAAAAACAACAAACAGGATCGCTCTTGAAAGTGTCTTTTAGAATGAAAAAACGACACTCTTGATGTACAGCGAGTCCGAGGGAAGGAGCAAAGTGGGACATGGAAGTTTTATTATAGAGACTCTGCCTCAGGTTCCAGTGACGAGGCTGCTTCAGACACACGGCCCTGCACCTACAGGACAGCAGCTCCAAGCCTTGCACCAGGCACAGCTCCTGCAGCTGCCCTGGGACTGTCGCTGGCTGTACAGAACAGACCTGATTTGAACCTTCCACATTATTGTTTGTTAGGGAGGGGGGAACGATTACAGGTGGGGTTTCAGGAATGGTTCACAGGAACCATTTTTTCCTGACAGGGGAGTGCAATATCCTCCCACCCACCGAGCAGACAGCACTCGACGCCAGCCCAGCCGGTCTCTGAGGGCCAGGAGAGGTCTGACACAGTAAGTCACCTGGGACAAGAGCCAAAACATGGGACGGAGGTGTTAGAATCCGTATTTGGCTTGAGTCTGACGTCGACTGAGCTTGTTTTCAGACCATGTGTTTTTCAGTTCCAGTTCTCTTTCCTTCGCCTGCAGAAATTGAGAAGATTAGCATCAGAGCTGCTGCTCAACTGAGTCAGCAGTATTTTACCCTCCTCTGCCCCTGCTGACGGGGATTACAGCGTGCTTCAGCTAGAAGGCTCGTTACAGAAGCTAGCACAATTATCTTGACAGAGGCCTGAATTAATTGGGATGCAAGGGCATTTCATTTATGCTGAAACACAGCTTCTTTTGTGGGTCGCTCTCAGCAGATGCTTACCAACCACACCGCAGCCACGCGGAATTAGACAGGAGGCAATGAGCCTCATAACCAAACACAAGCACTGGAGCTGGCTGCAAGGGGTAGGGTGAAGCAGAGCTAAAACCAAGCTGGGAGCTCTGAATCCTGAGAGCCAAAGGGGCGATGCCATCAGGTTCCCTCAATTCTATTTGTGTTGGTTTCCACGCTACAGGGAGGGCACTCACCTGATGGATCAGATATGTGATCTGGTGTTTCCTCCTTTGCTGTCCTGTGGGTTGATCTCCTTTTTTCTAGAAAACAATATCAGATAAACTGTTAAAGCCAGAAAGATGCTGATCCAGACAGCAAAACAAGACAAGAGCCTGCACAAAGCCAGCTCAAGGAGCATTTGTTTCACATTAAGGTTGTGGGCAGATTTCCTCAGGACAAAGCAGTTCCTGGCTGGTCTTTACCACCCGCACTGTGTTGTGAGAAGCCTTGCTATTCTCTTATGTAGAATTACTTATACAACACAGAAGACAAGGGTCCCTGTTCCCCCCACAGCAGTGGCTGCAGAGCCTCTAGAACAGCTCCAGCCGTGGCTGAAACAGGAACTGAACAGAGGTCTCCAAAACCCCAGTTAACACTCCTCACATCCTGTCTGTACCTTGCTGAACGATTTCATGGTTTTCTCCTCTGTTAAGGATTTGGTCAACCACTGCTGGGCTCCACTCAGCTGATCGTCACCCTTGATATCCACAAAATTGATTTCTTCTCTCCCCCGATTTCGCTTGCCTTGCAGCCGTTTGAACTGAAAGAAGGACAGAAACGACTGGAGTTACACAAACAGCACACACAAACCACGTGAAACAAATAAAGGTAGCTGGAGGATGACCCCCTCTTCGCTCCCCTAGCATAGGACAGGCCACACTACCATACACCTTCCTAAAGAGGAATTTTTACTTCAGGACAGTTCTGCTTTGCCAGGGATCAGAATACCCTAACATTAAGATTATAATCCTTTTTCCCTACACAAAGGGAAAAACAACATTTAACTCTTGTTCAAGACCCTCAGCCTCCTCATTTTATGTGCCAGGAAAGCACCTCGAGTTCAGCTGCTAACATATCCATCTTCCATAACTGAAATCTCAAAAGCAGAAGTTCCTCGAAGGAAGTCAGCACCAGATGAGCCATCTTCTGCAGCCCTTACTGGTTCAGCTGACAAGACTGGCATTTTCCAGATTAGACCAACAATGAGAGGTGGTTTTGCTTCTTTTTAAACAGATCTTTGAGCTACAGCTCTTGAGCATATGTGGGAAGTCCACTGCTGTGCTAGAGGAGGTACCAAGAAAGTATCTGAATGTCCTACGGAGGTACCTTGCCCGCCCTACACACTCCTAACAAAACAAGATTGGGCTAGGTGGGAATAACAAGCATCACCTACTTATACAGCAAGCAAATCCATCAGGAGCAGTAGCCCAACATATTGCTGGAAGGACACTGCATGTCTCCACAGCACAGCACTAGACCCCACGGAACAACAATCTGGTCCAACTCGGCACACGGAGCATGGGTTGTGCTGGAGGGTCAGGACCGAGGCTGTCAAGCAGGTCCTATGTTCTAGCAGAGCTTAAATGCAAACTCCATAGTGGGATAGATAGTATAAGTGCCAACCGCTTCATCGTCTAGGAAGGAGGAGTCGGTGCTCATCTCCTGCGGCGGTGCCTGCGCTGGTTCCATCTCCTGGTAGTACCCACTGCTGTAGTAATCCTGTGAGCAAAAGGAAAACCAGTTTGTCACTGCAGCAAAGCAAGATGGATCCTGGGGAAAACACACACAGAGGCCCAGAATCTGAATCCTGTACCTCACCCCGGAAACTGCTGTTCTCTCAGTCAGGACTATGAGAAGCGCAGTGCATTACGCACACACCTCCTCACAAGGCTGATGGAAGCAGTCATTAATTACACCTCATTACCCTGGCACTACCGAAGAGTACAAGGCATCTTTTCCAATAGCTACTCAGCTCTGTTGAATTGCTAGAAACAGCCTGGCTTCATATACCAGCTCTGGCACTCTCTGGTTCTGTACCTTGACAAGAGTAGGGGCAGTTCTGTCGGGGCATTTTACAATGAGTGCAGCCATTAAACATTTATCCCACAAAGAGCTTCTATGGCTCTCATGCCAGAAGAACCCAGCTGTATTACCACAGAATGAATCCTTGAATGGCCTGGGTTGAAAAGGACCTCAAAGATCATCCAGTTTCAACACCCCTGCTATGTGCAGGGTTGCCAATCACCAGCCCAGGCTGCCCAGAGCCACATCCAGCCTGGTCTTGAACGCCTCCAGGGATGAGGCATCCACAGCCTCCTTGGGCAACTCGTTCCAGTGCATCACCACCCTCTGGGTGAAAAACTTCCTTCTAATATCTAACCTAAACCTTCCCTGTCTCAGTTTAAAACCATTCCCCCTTGTCCTATCACTATCCACCCTGGTAAACAGCCATTCCTTCCTTCAAGTATTGGAAGGCCACGATGAGGTCTCCCCAGAGCCTCCTCTTCCCCAAGCTACACAAGCCTGCTTCCCTCAACCTTTCTTCATAGGAAAGGCGCTGTAGATCTCTGCTCCTCATTCCAGAGAGCTCAGGTTGGAGTTCCACAAGCCACAACTTGCTTCACCAACCAATGCAAAGCCCCCCCCCGCCCCGTTCCAGACGCACCTGATAATACGCATCAGTCCCGCTGGCATCGCCATAAGCAGGGAATTGGCCATAGGGCTGATTGTCGTAATCTTCTCCGGATTTGGGCACCCAGCTGTGCTGAGCAGTGCTGGAACCTATGCCAGTTTTGAACTCCAGAGGGGCATTGGCAGCAGCGTCTTGGAACTGCGGCTCCGGCTCCGTCCCAGGTGGCGGCTCCTCCGACACCGCCGGGCCCGAGTACATGAACGGCTCGGCAGCGACAACGCTGGGCTCGCTCCTGTCGGACAAGGAGAAGTAGTTCTCTGGCTCGACCTCTTCATCGCTGTCGTCTTCCTCCTGTGTAATCTGCTTGGTTACCTGGAGGGCAGCGCTCTTCGCAGCAGCTTTGATAGCAGAGGGAGAAGGAGTTGTGGCTACGGCAGGCTTAGACGGAGGTTTTGTTTTGGAGGACGAGGTCGGGGCCTTGGCAGGCTTTGACTCGGAGGCGTTGTCGGCTGCTTTCCTCGAGAAAGCGTAGGGTAAAAGTAACCGATTGGTTTCTTTCACCGTCAAGTTTTTGGGTTGAGGAAGCAAAGCAGACAAGCCAGAGCCCTCGCCGCGTCCCTGGTGAGTTTCATGCAGGGCAAATGGTTCACAGAAATAAGAGAAATGAGCGAGACCATTTAGTTTCCCCTGACTCCCCGCCAGTTATCTCCTCCAATTCTAACAGTATTAATGGGTTTCCCATTGCTCAGCACAATTGCTCACCACTTCCAACACGCCGAAGGGCTTTCTTGCACAAAAGCCTGGTGAGACTTTTGAAGGAAAGCTGGGACTTGCAAATACCCATCCATTCCTCACATTAATACATATTTATCTCAGATTTCAATTTACAAAATATCTCCCAAAAAAAGGATTTGACACCCCAGGAATTTTATACTCTGAAAGCCCTGTGCTAAACGGGTTTACAATAGCAGAAACCCAATATCTATCACATGCTGATTTCTTGTGCAACTCATTTAATGTCATATACCAGATGCTCACCTGAAGAGTATTTTTCTTCGTTGCTGGTTCATCTTCCTCTGAATCTGACTGAGAAAGAAAAACAGAGCTTAGCACAACTTGAGGTAGTAAAAAACAACAACCACCCCCGCTTGGCGACTTGGTAGTTTTCAGTTTGAAGCAGCAGAGGATCACAGCACTGCAGGGCTGGGTTTAGCCTGCCAAGAGCCACAGAGAAAGCAACAGTGGGCTGTGGTCAGGCTCTTTCACAGCCTTGCTGATGCATCAGTGTCAGGACAAGAAGAGATAGGAGAGATATGGGAGATGACCGAGCTGCCCACAGCAAGCAGGGCTGCAGTACCTGCCACGGTGTTAAGCAGCAGCTGCGCCTGCTGTGCTTTGAACAGAGGCAGAAAATAAGCTGCATTCCACTGTAAAAACTGAAGCTTTGCAAACAAGTCAGCATTACCTCTTATAATCTCGTCAGAGCAATACACCCGCAATCAAAAAAATAACCTCCAGCTTGAGTTCATTAATCCCACTTACGGGACAAGAAAGGATTCGCTCATCCAAAACTCCCAGTTTTCAAGGTGGCTTTTTAATGTTGCTCTAAAGCAAAGTGGGTGGGCAGAGATACTCCACATATTTGGCTCCTGCCAGAAATGAGCACTTAAAGCATCTGAGCTGCTGGCTCTCAACGAAGTCACAGGAAAATAAAGCTACAGCGAGGCAAAGAACACAAAACCACCCAGCGAAAGGTCAGCAATCCCTTTCAAAGGGACAGACAGCATCACGTTAAACAAGAGGCGAAGCACAAAACCCACACAAAGCAAGGGTGTAAAAATTCACTGTGAAGATTAATAGGGAATTGTTCACAGCAACTTCGGAGTTGTTAAATATCCATTAAAAACTTGAGCGTGAGGTCTGGTCATCTCTGCCATCAGAAAAGGCCCCTGACATCTTTATCATTTTACTGCTTTGCAGAGCACTTTAAATAGATTACAGGAAACGAGGTCTTCTGCCAGTTTACCATCTAAATTATAAAACAGGACAAAGAAAAAGAACACACGGAAATAAATGCAAGTCAGAGTTGCAATAAAACCAGACCGATGTATTCAGGAGAGAGGAGACTGCCCAGGAGCACCTCCACAGGTGCAAATGAAAGGGACTGTAAAGAGAAAAGGATGAAATGGGGATTCTGCCTCAGGCAATGGGGTTTCCAGGAAGCACCAGGACCAGCTCTGTCTCAGGGACTTCTCTCTCTCAGCAGCGTGCACTCAGCATCCTGATGACCTGCAGCGCTTCTGTTCAAAGCCAATTTGCTGAACACAGAGGGGGGGGGGGGGAGGATAGGGAAGAAAAGAAAAAATAATAATCCCTTTTTGTTTCCACAATTGTAAGACCAGCCGTGGAAGCTAAGAGCCTGAATATTTGCATGATGAAGTGCTGCAAAGAAATGAGTAAGCAAAAAGTAGGTACAGACCATCCCCTGGTACCCACGCTGCTTGCCCATACGCCCCCCCCCGCTTGGTACATGTGGAGGGTACAAAACATTTAAGATTAAGCAGGAGATCAGAGATGGGCAGCAGAGAGGCCACAGGGCCTTCTTCACATTAAGTCACCGCGTGTGTTTTCTCCTGTCCCCTGCAAAAAGCAAACCCAACCTGCTGGGAGGCTCAGTTCAAACGGACCTGGACCTGCATCTCACAGCAAGCAGCACATTATCCTGTTGTCTGTCAACAAAGCCAACAAGAAGCACGTTCTGCTGCTCAGCAACAAGACACGTTTAGCTGCTACACCTCTGTGGCATTTCAGGAGCTGTGCAGGAGCTTTGGATTTGCCAAAGGAGGCTGGCTGTTGGTCTGAGGGCAGCCGGTGTCCTTCTCACCCTTCCTTCCCTGCAGGCTGCTGCTCCAGCAGAGCGAGATATGCTGACTTTATCTCAGCTCCCGCGGGCCTTGATGCTGGCAGACCGCTATTCATTGGCACTGTTGATAAATCCATAACCATGAAACCTTTCCCTCAAGCTGCTTGTACCCGTGGAAATGACCTGAACTTCACAGTGCAGATCCCTGGAGCATGCATAGCATCACAACACTCAGTGTTGTGGGACAAGACAGCAGCTCCCTCTGCACCCCAGCACTGCCATAATCCTCCCAAGACAAAGACTGACTTCCTTTGACAGGAAGGTCTCAGTGTCACCAATGGGTTCCAGAGTGCCACCAGTGCTGCAGTTGTCCACAGGGAGACAAGAAGGGACGAGGACCCATATCTCCCTTCACATAGTCACAGCGTGCTTTGGGTTACGGCCAGGCACCTGGATTTGGTGCTGAGGAACCACACAAGGCATCAGGCAAGCATCAATTAAAAAAGCTGAGATGGAAGTGAATACCTATAGGTCTGGTGGACACCTGAAGCCTTCAGACAACCAAACAACACACCGTCAGGAAGATGCACTGATGTCAAAGCAAACAAAAGGAAAGAATGAAGAGAAATGCAGGCTTGTTTGGGATGCCCTTAAGAAGGCCATACAGCCCCAAAACAATGCAACGACTTCAGCAATAAATAAGGGTGCAGATCATCTGGGTTCAGGTGCATTACAGTTATGAACATGGTTTCTATCTCAGTTTAATTCTGCAAAGTGCTTTACGATTAGGGCTGGCAGCCTGAACAGATCTCTCCAGATGCCACAACCATGGCACCAGGTAGGCTATGGTGCCCAGATGCCCTACAAGGCACACAGCACCATCATTCATGACTTAACGATGCCTGGAAAGCACAAAGCAGAGCTCCAGGGCGGACCCCCCTCTCAGCAGAGCTCGGCCCATACTCACATTTCCCTGGTGAAGCTCGGGGGCTACAATCTTCACTGGCTCCGTCCTCTTCTTTGGCTTAGGGAGGCCCAGGTGCCCCCCAGCGCTGGGCAGAACGGCGGGGCCCGAGGCGGGCGGGGACGGGCCGGGGGCCGAGGCAACGCTGACAGCGTTCCGTGGGGGCGGCAGGAGGAGTCCCCCGGGCCGGGGCTGCTCCCCGCTGCCGGCGGATGGCTCGGGAGGGCCGGGGGGCGGGCTCGGGGCGGGCGGTGGGGGGCCGAAGCCCCTCACACCGGGCGGTGGGCCCATGAGGAAGGGTGGGGGCGGCAGTAGGGGGAAGCCGCTGCCCTGGGGTGGCGGCAGGGGCAGCGCGGAGGCTTTGGGGGGAGGAAGGGCGGCAAAGAGCCCCCCCCGGGCCGGGGGCTGGGGGACCGGGGAGTCATGAGGCGGGCTGCTGGGGGCTTCCACCTCCTCGTCCGCGGCCTCCTCCGCCTCGCTGTCCTCCTCGCTGCTGGCGTAGGCCACCAGGGACATGGCCACCCGCGGAGGGCAGCCCTGGGCGGGCGGCAGCCGCTACGCGAGGCCGAGGATCCGCTCTCTGGGCTAGGCCGCGCCGCTGCCGCGCTTTCAGCGGGAGCAGCGGGGAGGAACGGAAAGAATGGGTCGAGGCTACACCGCCATGGCAGCCCCACCCCGGCGCCGGCGGCAGCGGGGACTCGGGAAGCGGCCCGAAGAGCCAGAAGATCGGCTCCGCGTCTGCCTCCGCGCTCCCAGATAATGGCCGCCGGCCGCGCTCCCCCTCCCTCAGCCGCTGCGGCGGGGCCGCCGAACTACAACTCCCGGCAGCCCCCGCGCGCCGCCCGCCGCCCGCCTCCCAGCGCGCCCCGCCGCAAGGCCTCACGAGAAACGCAGTCCGGGAACCGCCCGCGGGGACCACCGCTCCCGGCATGCACCGCGAGACGCCGCGCGGCGGAGGAAAGTACGCCGCTGACATGGCGGCGGGGATAGGCCCAGAAGCATTCGCGGCAGCGAGGGAGGCCGCGATGGGGTTGGGAGATGCGGGAAGGGCGCTGTGGAGTGAACCTGGCGGCCGGATCGCTCCGCGCTGTTGCTTCAACGAGCCGTCAGTGTTTCTGCGCGGCCACAAAGCGCCAGCAAATGGTGGCGGCGCCGCGTGCTCAACGCCGGCCTACAGCTCCCAGCATGCCCCGCGCCAGCCGCCTGCCAGGGCGCACAGCGCAGAGCCGAGCGGGACTGCAGCTCCCAGCATGCCCCGCGCGGCCCCCGGCTCAGCATGCACCGCGTAGGGCCTGCACAGCTCACCGGGGCCTGTCCTTGTTATCCCATTCAATTCTGTGGCGCTGCCTTGGCTGGCCACAGTGCCAACCCGCCGCATGCCCACCAACAGGGTGACTTAGCGACACGGAGATACGTTTCGAATCTTTTTAATTCATTTTGGTTCCCATCGCCGCCACGCCAAGCCTTCTTCCCACAACCGTCTTCCCCCCCGCATTGGGCCACGGGTGGTAGCGCCTCACCTCCGCGCTTGCGCAGCCCAGCGCGCGCCAAGCCGAGCGCCGAGCGCATCCACCGCGCTGCTGCGGGGGGGGGGGGGGGGGGGATCGAGGGGGGGGTGCGGGGGTGGGGGGGGAAGGGCGCGATTGAATTCAAACCCAAACAACCGCACGGGGCCGGGGCCGCCGTACCGCGCCGCTCCCAGATCGGGCCGGGGCCACCCCCGCCCCCCCCGCACCGTGCTGCGGTGGGGGCCGCCCGCACCTCCCTCCGCGCGTTGCTCTCTCTCTCCCTCCCTCTCTCTCTCTCTCTCTCTAACCCCCCCCCCCCCCCCCTTTTTTTTTGTGTGTGTGTGTGTTTTTTTTTTTCCTCCCGCCGCGTTCCCGCTCCCAAACTTCACGCCGGGCCCCCCCCCCCGCGGCCCGCAGCCACCATGTCCCGCTCCCACCGGCAGAAGGAGTACAAGTGCGGGGACCTCGTCTTCGCCAAGATGAAGGGCTACCCCCACTGGCCCGCCCGGGTAAGCGGGGGCGGGGAGGGGGTGGGTGGTGGTGGGGGGGGATGGGGGTCACTGCGTTCTTTTAGTATTTGACTTCGTTTCATTCTATTTTATTCCTTTTGTTGTTATTTTTTCCCCCTTCCGTTTTGCCTGACCCTGTTTCGTTCCATCCGATCCTACCTCCGCGTTCTGCCCGATTCCATTCTGCCCCGTTCCATCACCTTCTGTTTGATTCCCCCATTCCTCTCGGGAAGCAGCCACCACCCCCCCCCCCCCCCCTTCAACAATTCCCCCCCACGGCCGCAGGTGTGCGCGGAGGTTCTCCACGTGGCCCCCCCCACACACGTTGCGTGACCCCGGGGCCTTTTGGAGGAGGGGAGGGGGGCACAAGTTTCACGGCCTTGTATGTGGGCTTTCCCCAACCCCCCCCCCCGGTACCACTCTGCCCCTTTCTTTGGGGGAGGCAGCAGCGAGGGGAGCCCACCCCATAGTCTTCCTCTTCCATTCCTCTCCCCAGGCCTGCATCCAGCCTCTGGGCCCCCAGCACAGCTTCCTCACTGCCCTCCACCCCCCTCTGGGCCTTGACTCCTCATTGTGGGGCTCAAAACGGCGTGGGTCGTCCCCCCTCCCTCCTTCCCCTTAGCTAACTTTGGGTCGGTTTATGGTGGTTTTGTTGGCCGGGCTTGCGGGGAGAGGCACTCGGTCGGGCAGCGGCCTGGCAGCATGCAGCCAAAGCGGCCATGGGGAGGAGGGCCCTGTCCCCTCCAGCCCTATGGAGTGGGGGGGGCATAGGGGTCTGTGAGGACACCACAACGGGGCCTGGAGTGCACACCACCAATCCAAGGCCTTTCTGCGGCCTCACACCAGGCCGGACTCATGCAGCCCAAATTAGCACAGGCCGGGGCGGTCGCTTGGGTTTCAGCCTCCATGGCTGCGCTCAGTCTGGTCCTGTAGGGACGCAGCCTTGGGGCCCACACTGGCCCCGCTGTAGGACCGAACCACCAACCTCCCTGACCCCATCACTTGCCCCGGCAGCATGGGCAGAGCCATGACTAATGGGGACGCTCCCGTCCCCTTCAGCCACTCGCTGGGGTTTTTTGTTTTCCGGCTCCTGGAATATGAAGCAGGTGTGGCCGGGAGGTGGCAGCTCCTTTCCCTCCCTGGGGAAGGGAGAGGTGCTGGGGTGGTTTTCCTAATGAATGCTTTGGGGGCTGCCCCTTGAAATATAAGTGCTGAGAGCACTGAGTGTGTTCCATTGACACCCGTATGCAGAAAGCTCTCAGTGTGGCCTCTATGGAGAGGCTGCATTTGAAGGGGAAACTGAAGCACAACAGCTGGGAGATGGCACCAGTGGTGAGGACAAATAGGGCCTGCCCTTATGCTGTCCCTACAGGGTCCTTCCCAGCACCTTTTTTGCTCACAGACCATTATTGTCAGTTGCTTGGGTCAGATGCTGTCTCAGGGCCCTGCTCCCATTGCTGGGTATTGGGGGCGGATGGGGGCTGCATGTGCTTGGATGAGGCCCTCCTGTGCTGGCAGCAGGAGCTGGGACTGCCCCAGGGGGGACAAGAGAAATCTGTGGGGCTGTGCCTGGCGTTACGCCATTGAGCTGCAGCGGTGTCCCTTAGGACCATGGGATGCATGAGAACTGCCTCCCTGTGGGCTTGACTGGTTAATCCCCCCCTCCCTACCCTAGTCACAATCCTGTCCCCATCACTGGGGAAACTGAGGCAGAAACCAGTGACTGCTGGGTCTCTGCATATGTTGTCCCAGGCTCTGGGCACCAGTTGCAAAGTCCAGGTGCCAAGGTCGAGTGCAGAGTCCGTGCAGGGTACGTGCTTGTCCTGCCCCAACTGTTCTCCAGAGCTATCCCTCCTGTCCCACCCCCTTGTTTTGGGCCCCCCCTGGGTCCATGTGCAAAGAACAGGCCTGTGACACCATAGCACCCCATCCTGGCCCACTGAGAATTGGGATGGACAAACAGACATTGGTGCTATGGCCAAGCACCATGTGGGCTCCAAGTGGTGAAGGGTTTCCCAACAGCCCCAGCACCCGCCTGTGCTGTTGGCACCCAGTCTGGCTATCTTGACTGCATCCCCTTATCTCCCTGCCCCTGCTTCTTCCCCACCCGCTGCTGTGAGTAGAGATGTTTTGGGAGGGTTGGGTAAAAAAAGGCAGATAAGAGGCTGCCACCCGTTGGGTCCCACCCACCATGTGAGTCCGCGCCCTTTCTGGTGACCCACACAGTTACCAGAAGTCCATGGGGTCCCTGCCATGGGCTGCATTGTGCTGTTTTGCCCAGCCATGACCTTGACCAAGGACGGATCCTGGTACAGGGATGTGACACTGTGCACCAGAGGGCTCTGGGACAATAGGATCCCTGTCCCTGCTGGGAGATGTCCCGCAGAGCAAACACTGGGGGCTGAGCCACCATGTGCAGCACCACGTGCACAGCCTCTCCTCAGGGATGGGGGTTTTCAAAATACGTGGGCCCACTTGCAAGACATTGTGGCCACGCCAGCTCTGTATCTACACCATGTTATTCTCAACAGGGTAAAGTAAACCTCTAAAGGACCCTTTTGAATGAGAAAAGTTGAAGTCGTTAAGGTGGCCCAGCCGGGATATTCCCACAGGAGTGGGGAATAGAGTGTCCTCACCTGGACCTGCTCCCCTTAGGGCTGATAGGGCCTTTGGTGCCACGGCTGAGGAGAGACCTGTGGAAATATGATCTGTGGCTGAGTGTCCTGCAGCATGGGGCTGGGCAGGCTGGCCAGCTGCCCTCTGAATCAGATTTTCTCCTCCGCCCCATTAGCGCTGTGGGCGGGGGTCCAGCACCATGGTGTGAGGCCAAGCTCTGCACTGTCAGGAGCTGCTCACTCCATCCGTGCCCCAATTCCTCTGCTGTGTTTGTAAAATGGAGCTAGGTGTGACGCGACCCTTAGAGGGCTTTCGCGCATGGGATGTGTCCTTGGGGCTGGGGGTGCTGGATGGAGACATCCCATCCCTCCTGGGCACCCCCAACCCAAGGCTTTGCCAGCACCGTCAGCCAGTGCAGTCCTGTGCCTCAGCTTTTGGACATCTCGGGATATTTCCAACAGAACCCCCTCTGCCAGCTCTGGCATTGAGTACTGCAAGTTGCTCCAGGGCCACGTCTGAGATGTGCCAGGAGGAGGGGAACAAAAAAACCCCACCGGCAGCCCTGTGGGAGCCCTATACCAACATGGCACCTGGGGAAACCGAGGCACAGCATTGATGTTTGGCAAAGGTCGTGCCATGAGTCAGCAGCACGCTGGCAGCAGGACGCAGCACTTGAGCCAGCGATCTCACCCTGCCGCCCTTCTCCACTTCGAGACCCTCACCCTCCTTCTTTCCTTCCACCTCCCTTTGAGGCTTCCTTGGGAATTTATGGCTGCACTCGTGCTGGCTCAAGCTGGGGTTATTTTTAGACTCTATAAAAAGCTGCCAGAGCCACTTTGCGCTGTGCTCCCGCGTGGTGCGCTGGGAATATTCACGCTTGGTGAATTGGCACCTGCCGGCGGGGCTGAGCTGGCTGCTCGCCGAGTTGGGGGCTCTAAAAGCTCCAGGCGAGCTGGGGTGTTTTGGCTGCTGCCACAAGGGCTGGGTTAGAGCTGTTCCTCCTGCATGCAGCCACGATTTTGCTGAGCTAAATGTGTCTGAGCCAGTCTAGACAAGAGCTTACGGCGACCGTTTCTCGCTATCCCTTCGGGTGCCCACAGTGCTGTCACAGGGATGCAGCTTCATATCAGGCTGCGATGCCTGTGACTGGATCCAGGTGCACTGGGTTGCCCATCCAGGCCAGGGCTGCCATAACTCTTGTGTTATCTGCTGTTTTTGCCCCTAGCGGGTGAATTCCCGAGGAATAAGGCTAAGAGGTGGCACACGATGGCCCATGCACCCATGTTCTAACCAGTAGGCGATGTCCTATCACTGTGCCCTCCCCAGCCCTCACCCATTTCTCCATGTTGTACAGATTGACGAGATGCCAGAAGCTGCAGTAAAATCCTCCTCCAACAAATACCAAGTCTTCTTCTTTGGGACCCATGAAACGTGAGTGGGGCCATAGTGGATGTGGGGGATGAGGTCATAGATGGGACCCACTGTCTGTGGTCTGGGTCTCTGGCAGGGGTCACGATGCCAATGAGGCCCTCCCCAGCTGCTGTTACTCATTGCTTCCCCCTGAGCAGGGCATTCCTGGGGCCCAAAGACCTCTTCCCCTACGAAGAATGCAAGGAGAAGTTTGGAAAACCCAACAAAAGGAAAGGGTTCAGCGAAGGTTTGTGGGAGATCGAGCACAACCCAACTGTCAAAGCCTCCGGGTACCAGGTGGGCGACATCCCTGTGTGGCCACCTCCTGCCCTGCTCTCTGGGTGTCCTGTCTCGTCCTCCTAAGCCCCCATGTCCCCTCTCAGCCCACTCAGAAGAAGACCTGCCCTGAGGATGCTGAGCCAGAACAGGAGCCAGAGGGTGATGGGGAGAAGAAGGGCAACGCAGAGGGCAGCAGCGATGAGGAGGGGAAGCTAGTGATCGACGAGCAATCCAAGGAGAAGAACGAGAAAGCCGGGATCAAGAGGAAAGCAGAAGATGCTTTGGAGGTAGGAAGGGGATGGGGACATGGTCAGGGGGCACTGGGGCTGAGCTGAGCCTGTCTCTCCCTGTCCAGGACTCCCCCAAACGCACCAAGGAGATGGAGGGGCAGGAAGCAGAGAAGAAGATAGACAACGAAGAGGCCCCCAAGGAGGAGCCGAAGCCCAACCCAGCTGAAGGGGAAAAGGAGAAGAACAGCGACGCTGCCAGCGTGCCGGACGCCAACGAAGCCAAGCAGGAGGGCAAGGATAAGGTGGAGGAGGTCAGAGACCACAAGGAGAGGTGAGGGCAGTGAATGGGGTGATCCCAGTCCCCAAAATGCAGGCTCTCCTCTACCCGTGTGGGCACTGGGGAGCAGCCCTGGCAGCAGGGCGGTGGTCCTGGTGCCATGGGGTCCATCACCGCGTCTCTTCTTGGCCATTGCAGCCCGTAGTGGCCTCCCAGGCGAGCTGATCTCCCACTGCCCCTTCCCTGCTGGGCTCCCAGGGTGTTGCCCCATCTCGCCCTCGTCGCCTCGTCACGTCTGCGGCCTCCGGAAACGAGAAACAAACAGAAAATGAATTTCAGAAAAAGAAAAAAAAAAAAAAGAAATGAAGAGAAACCCAGTAATGAGAACCCCTGAACCGACCCGCATCTCCTGGCCCTGCCGTCGCGGGGCGCATGCTTTGTATTAGTGATTTCTAGGGGGCTGATCAGTTGATTTGAAATAAAAGCGATTCATGCCTTTTTAAAGTGCTTCCGCCTGCGTTTCCCTCCGGGGGTGTCGACCCCTTCCTGCTGTAGGCCGGCCCCTTTAGGTCATTTTGTGTTCTTGATTGCTAGAAGGAGTCCTGAAGGAAACGCAAACGAGAATGGAGGTGAACTGAGAAACAGTTGGAAGAGGGGAAAAACTGAAGGGAGGGGAAAAACTGAAGGGAGGCGATGGGGGCCCTGGGCTGCCGCCCTGAACCCCAGGGAGCTGCGGGGCTGGAGCTGTAGTAGAAAATAGAGCCCTGGCCAGGCTCCTGCACCATACATAGAGCTGAGCTCGCAGCCGCCCTGCCCACGGCTGCTCCACTCCAGCTCTTCTATCCGGGATCTACTATAGGGCAATGGGGGCCGTGGTAGGCGGCTGGAACTACAGCTCCCAGCGTACCCCGCGCGGCCTCCCACGTGGTTTCTCTGCCCAATCGCGGCCGCTCCCGGGATGCACCGCGCCAGAGGCGGGGAGAGAGACGCAGCTCCCGGCGGGCGCTGCGGTGCGGGCGGCGTTGGGGGGGCTTAAGGGGGGGCTTGGTGGGGAGGGCGGTGCTGCGGGTACGACCACCGGTTCGGTGCCCCCAGCCCTGGCACAATGCGCCTCTCGGCTCTCCTGAGCCTGGCAGCCCTGCCTAAGCTACCCAAGGGTTACCGGCACGGCACCTGGCGGCCCGGCACCGCAGCCGAACGCCTCCGGAACCCCCCGGGGCAGCGCCGCAAGAAGATCTTCGTGGAACCCATCAGCAGGGAGGATTGGAAGGTGTTCCGCGGTGACACGGTGAGCACACGGCCCAACCCCCGGGGTAGGTGGATGGGGGAGGCCCCGCTGACTCCCCTCACCTCCCCCCTCCCCCCCCACCTCCCCCCCTCACCCTGTGCAGGTCCAGGTGCTGACCGGGAAGGATGCGGGGAAGCAGGGGATGGTCACCCAGGTTGTACGCGCCCGCAACTGGGTGGTGGTGGAAGGGCTGAACACAGTAAGTAGTATCGAACGTAGATGTGACCCCCCAGGTTCGTCCCAGTGGGCTCAGAGCAGCCGTAACCCTGCCCTGTCCCGCAGCACTATCGCTATGTCAATAGGAACGCCAAGTACAGCAGCACCTACATTGCCAGCGAGGCCCCGCTGCTGCTCAACCAGATCTCCTTGGTAGACCCTGAGGATCGGTAATTCGCACGGAGAAGTGGGGAGCCCGATGCTGGCTTCAGGGCTGACCTTCTCACACCCCTTTGCCCACCAGGAAGCCAACAGAGGTGGACTGGCGGTACACAGAGGAGGGCGAGCGTGTCCGCGTCTCGCTACGCACCGGCCGCATCATCCCCCTCCCCCTGCGGCAGCGCAAGGATGGCATCGTTCCTGAGCAGTGGATCGGTGAGGGGATGGGGGGTGGCTGTGAGCTGCGGCACCCAGAAGGTGCTTGGAGGCTCAGCGCCATCCCTTCCACCCACAGATGGCCCCAAGGACACGTCGGTGAATGACACGCTGGACAAAACCTACACGCCGTCCCTGAAGACCTTTGAGGAGGAGATCATGGACGCCATGGGGATTGTGGAGACACGCAGGGCCAAGAAGTCCTACTGGTACTAAATCTTACGTGGAACCTGGCCTGGAGCTGCGTTCTGTGCTCCGAGGGCAGCAGTTTGCAATAAAGATGCCCCTTTATTTTTTATGGCTGTGGTGCTTTTTGGCAGCTCTGGATCACACTGACAGGATGCAAGCTATCCTGCTGTGCCCCCTCCCCTCCTGCTCGCTCAGATCAAACTCCACACCGTGTAAAACCAGGTTTTATTGTAGCTCGTGCCTCACAGCCACCAACTGGGCACCCATCAGTCCCCGCAGCATTGCTCAGCCCTGCCCCTGCCCTCAGGGCTCCGCTTCACATCTCACCATGTCTTCATCCTCACGGATGTCCTTGTCCAGGCCTGACAGCACTGCATCCAGTGGCACCCGAGCGGCCACCAGCACCAGGTTGCGTGGGGAGAACCGGGGGTTGAAGAGGGGCACAAGGGCACACTGGAAACCTGTGGACAAAGGGATGGTTGGTACCTGCAGCTCCCCACAGCCCCCTACCCCACTGGCACCCACCTTGTTCCCGCAGGTATAGTAGGCGATCGAGCAGGATGAGGGTCTCCACCAGTGGGGCCAGCAGCAGCACCAGGCTGAAGAAGGCAACCACCTTGTGCTGCTGACACAGCATGGTGCACACCGACTCTGAATCCAGAGGCACGGTGGCTGAGTCCAGCCCGACAAGGGTCAGCCCCAGCCGAGCATACCTGTGGGATAAAGCCATGCTGGTCCCACAAGTGCCCAAGGAGGATGCCAGGAGGGGGATTAAAGGGGCACCCACCCCATACGCACTCGGGGAAGCTGAGTGTGTGGGCTTTCTTCACTGTCTGCACTCCCAGGTGCTTCTTGCTGGGGTCGGCTGCCTGGATGAGGGTCTCCAGCACAGCACGGTAGCAGTGAATGCGCAAGCATTCGCTGTCCCTGCGCAGCCGCTCTGCGTACTCCTCTACTGCATGGCATGCAGCCTCACGAGCCCGGTAGGACAGCATGTGGCCCGGCAGCCCAGCCACCCAGGTGCTCAGTGGGTAGCCTGGAAGGCTGGAGGCAGTTGACTCAGGGCACGTGGAGAGCTTCATATAGCAGCAAGCTGCTGAGGTGACGGCAGCCACCTGGGGGCTGTGGGCAAAGTGACGCAGGAGGGCCACGCTGAGGTCCCCGCAGGCGTGAAGCCCTGTCAGCAGTACCTGCTCGCTATCCACAGGCCCAGCCAGTGGGTTCCTGGTGGCGAGGGCTGGCCCTGGAGTGGGGGCAAGCAGGAACTCCTGCCCGGGTGCCTGTGGGTCCAGCCAGCCAGCCACGTGTTGAGGGCGTCGGAGACACAGGGATGCAGGATCTGTAGGGTCTGGGGCCGTGTTTGGGTGATGCTGGGAGGGTGGCAGCCTTCTACTGTAACCCCGTGCCTGGGCTTTCTCCAGCTCCCGCAGCAACTCCTGGTCAAAGTGCTCTGCAAGGCTGACCAGGCGGCCATCACCCTCCACAGCAGTGACAGACAAGCCAAGACTGAAGGCCAGGAAACGTGAGAGGTGGCCCTGGATGGGTGGGGGGGAGCATAAGGGGACATGCTTGTGCAGGGGACATCCCTGAGGGTCACCTCACAGCAGTCCCTTCCTACCTGCCCTGCACCCACATCCACCACGTGGTCACAGCCGGTGGCCTGGCTCAGCTGCTCCAGTACCTGTGGGGAAAGGGGACCGTAGCTTGACAGGGAAGCTGTGAGGTGACACCAGGGGGGAGAACTGGGGCACCCACCTTGCCCAGGCGCCAGATCTCATGCTGCTTCTTGGGCTTGACGTGGCGGCGCAGAAGTGGGTGTAAGTGGGGGCTTTGGCAGGGCGGGCGTGGGGCACACCCCAGCTGCCCCCGTGGGAAGGAGAGGGCATGGACAGCAGCGGTGAAGGCCAGCAGGGAGAGTGGCCACACTGTGCCCTGCCCCACCATGCCCCCAGTCCCCAGCAGCATGGCTGCCAGCTGGGGGGGTTCTGCCACTTCTAAGGCTGCCTGCCAGGCTAATGGGAGCTTTGCCCACAGCCCCTCAGTGAAGAAGTCCTGTGGGGATTGAGAGTTGCTGGACACAGGGCTGGGGACACGCTGGGGACATGGAGGACACGCTGAGGACACTTACAATGATGTAGGAGTCAAGGAGGGGACGATACAGTGATAGGAGGCGGACGATGTTTGCTGCTCGCTGCTGCTCCCAGTGCAGGGGGGCGCGGGGGGCACCTGCCATGGCCACGATGTCACCTGAAGTCGTGATGTCACTCAGAGACCCCTCCTCTGGGGCCATGACATCACCCAAGGATGCCAACCCCCTGCCTGTCCATGACCTGACAGAGCCACAACATCCTTCAGTGCCATGCCACAGGGCTGAGACACCATCCATAGCCACAGCTCTTTACCTGCACCCGTGACATCACAGATTCGTGACGTAACAGGGTCGCGATGCCACGAGATGAGCCAGACCCCCCGCTCCCCCCACCCAGGAACTCCTGGGCCATAGAGACGCCCCTCCCGCAGGCCAGAGCGGCCCCATGCGGCACTCACCGCCCGGCCCCTCCGCGTTCCCGCCGCGCCGCCGCGCATGCGTAACCGCTCGTTGGCCGCCCAGGAAGCATGCGCAGTTCTGCCACCATCCCACTGCGCAGGCGCATGGGGGCTGAGCGAACGTGGTGCGCATGCGCCTAGGCGCAGGAGCGCTTCCGTTGCCGGCAGTTTCCGCTTCCGTTGGCGGGGGGTGTTGGGCGCTGCCGGCTTCAGCATGTCGGACCTCATCCTCAACGTCACCTTTGGGGTTGTCGGGCCCTCCCGCCGCGTCCCGGCTGGGAACCGAAAGCACAGGAAATTCGTGAGGCGACGGCATTTGGAGCGGAAGCGTGCGCTCGGGCAGAAACAGCGCCCGGCGGCCCTTCAGCTCGGAGGGGGCGGCCCAAGGAAGCGCGGCGGTAGAGGCCGTAGGAAGAGGAGGCTGGAGGCGGGCGGCGGGGAGCGGGAGGAGCACAAAGGGAAAGATTCCCCCGGGTCCTCCGGCGGCAGCGAGCCCTCAGCCCGCAGCACCACGAAAGAAACAGGCACCAAAGGGAGACAGGGAGCAAAAAAACCTGCTAAGGGCTCAGTGCGAGCCCCCGGGCTGCCCCCAGCGCCCAGCAAGTTCGTGGCCATCGACTGTGAGATGGTGGGCACCGGGCCCGGTGGGCGCACCAGCGACTTGGCCCGCTGTAGCATTGTGAACTATGAGGGCGACCTGCTGTATGACTGCTACGTGCGGCCCACGGAGCCCATCGTGGACTACCGCACCCGCTGGAGCGGCATCCGCAAGAAGCACATGGTCAACGCTGTCCCCTTCTGCAAGGCCCAACGGGAGGTGTGATGTTGGGGGTGGTGTGACCATGGGGCAGGGAAGGGGGACTGTGTTCCTGGTGGGCTTTGTGGGCTGTCTGTGGTGGGTGGGGGACTGCTGAGGATGTGGCATCTTGGTGGGGACTGCCCACTTCCCAGTCCCCATCCTTCAGCAGAGGGTCTTTGCTGCTCCCATTCAGTCGTACATCATAGCCCTAAGCTGTGATTCCCACTGGTAGTGGGGTAGACCCATGCTTCTGAGTTTGAGCGCCAGTCTGCTGTGGAGCAGGACCCTCCAGTGTGCAACGTGGTACACTGGGGCCTGCTCTAATGTTCCCTCCTTCCCTCCCCAGATCCTGAAGATCCTCTCTGGAAAGGTGGTGGTTGGCCATGCCATACACAACGACTTCAAGGCTCTCAAGTACTCCCACCCCAAAGCACTCACCCGTGACACATCTAAAATCCCCTTGTTGAACAAAAAGGGTGGGTTCCCCGAGAATGTCGCCATCTCCCTGAAGCGCCTTGCCAAGGAACTGCTGCACAAGGATATCCAGGTCTGCTTCTGGCCCTGTTTCTCACTCCTCATCTCAGCAGCTGCCACAGGAGGCTGCTGCAAAGCTACTTCTGGGGCAGGAAATTCCCCAGTGTGCCCAAGGATCATGGGGAACAAATAGGCAGTGTGAAGGGGCTGTGGGGAGTGTGCAAGAGCAGGGAGGTTTGCCCTGCTTGCTTGCAGTCTGTGCTTAGGTAGGGGACATAGGTGTGCTGTGTCCCGTCCTGGGGCTGGGGAATCCCAAGGTCAGTCACTGCCTTGTACCTTGGTCCCTTGCCTGAAAGGCGTCTTGCAAGAGCAGCTCAGCTCAGCTGCAGAGCCAGCAGCTGAGAACGTTGCTGGGGCTTTTTCTTTCTCAGCAGTGCCCTGGGCTGTGCCAACCCTTTGTCACTGTCCCCAACAGGTTAGCACAAGTGGACATTCTTCAGTGGAGGACGCCAGGACCACCATGGAGCTGTACAAGGTCGTAGAGGCAGAGTGGGAGCAACACTTGATGCTGAACTCTGAGCAGGAGTGACTGCCCCCACAGTCCAGCCCAGACCTCATGGGTCACAGAGCCGTGAGCCAGTGGGAGAAAGAATAGGATGGAGCAGAGGCAGCAAGTGCTGTGGGGCACTCTAGCTCACTGGTAGTGGAGATAGTGGCATTACCAACTTATGACTGTTTTTTCTCCCTACTCTGAGCATTGCATGTGCCTTTGTTGTACTGTGCTCTGTACTTTCATGTACTCATCTCTGTACCAGAGATGTGGGGAGAGCAGGGGCCACCTGTGCCTTCTGGGGGTCTATCCAGTCCCAGAGCAGTTCTGGGCTGTCAGAGCCCTGTGGGACCCCAGTCACATTGGGGTGCCCAAGCCTGGCTGTACCAGGAAGAGCATTCCTGGGAGGGCAGCTGGGGGACCCTTGTGAATGGGTTCTGCCCAGCTGTGGGCAGAGAGGAGACAGGGGCAGCTCTGGGTGCAGCACTGGGGCCACACCAGCCAGGTTCATCCCGAGCACAGATCCAGACCCAAGGAACAACCCCTCATGTCCTCAGGCTGGTTGCCTCCCATATTTCACAACTACCTCTGACAAGGACCAGCAGGGGCCGTGACTGCCACAGGGCTCTGGAACAGAAGCGGGCTGAGGCAGGTCCCGACAGCTGAGAAGTCCCCACACACCTGGGAGCTGCTGCACCATGGGATTTGAGTGCTTTCTTCCTCTTTGCGTAAGTGCTGCTGCGGGGGCTGGGGCGGGACCACTGTTGCCATCTGTCTGTCTCTGCCACCGGGGACGCTGTGTCCTTTACAGACACCTCTGAACGCCGACATATGTTTGTTTGCTGAACACTTGAATGTGCCCCGAGTTCTCGGTCTGCTCTGGTTAGCCCACCTTGGAGCTGCTTTGAAGTGAAACGTTTATGTTCAAAATGCCCATTAAAAAGAAATGATTAACAAGCCCTTCCTTTTGGCTGCAGGGCCCTAGGGAAGGTGCTTAGCCTCGAGTGCACAGGAAGCAGTGCAGCCTGCACCCGTGGGGCATATGACGACCATGTCTGTCCCCCTGCTTTCCAAATTGCCAAGCATGGCTGTGTATGGAGCAACAGGGGAAGCAGGAGGCACTTCCCACATCTCCAGCTTGCAGGCTCTGCGTGAAATCTTGATGTTGTTTGAAATGAAAGCAGTTCAGGAGGGGGCTGGGGAAGGGCTTGCAGAGGAGCAGGCACCGGCCTCAACAGGTCAGTCCCAAAGTGGGTTGACCGGGACTGCAGGCATGGGCTGCTCCCCCATCTTTAAATCATGTTTCTTGTGACCCCATTTTGGGGCTGGGGCTGCACAGACAGGGGAGAGGCACCCATGCCTCGTGCAGAGCAGCAGACCCCTGGAGCCTGGGGTAACTGCTGTCAGCTGTCACCCACCACCTGCCAGCAGCTGCTTTCCACTGACCTTTCCTGCACCTCTTCTTCATGCCCAGGTATGAGCCAGCCCTGGATGGGGCTCTGCAAAGTTCCACCAGTGTTGGGACCAGTGTGCAGAGCCCGAGCTTCCTCTCCTTCCTTTGGGCTGTGTGGACAGAACTTTCCCCAGCAGGGGACCCCCTCATCTGCACCTGAGCCCTGTCGTGGAGAGAGACTGGGATTGGAGGAGCAGAGGGGCTCGAGGAGCAGAATGGGTCCTGACCCCAGCACTGCTGGGCTTAAGTTAGGTTGTGCTCTTTTTTCCTTAACAGTAAGATGAAGACATCACACTGGCACTGTCCCTTGCTGGTGGATGTGCTGTGCCCAGGGCAGAGTGGGCTGGGAACCAACTGGATCGTACTTACCTTTAAGCCCCCACTGCTGCTGTTCCCTTGACCATGGGCTCTGCCCACCCAGAGTCCTGCTGGGGTGGCAGCAGGAGAGAGCCTCAGCCCTCACTCCCTTCCCTGCATGAGGAGTGGGGCAGCCAAAACCAACATGCCCAGCCCAGGCTGCTATCCCTCTGCACCTCCTCCATCATCACAGCTCCAGCTGGTGGGCGCTGCCGGAGCGGTGCCGGTGTTGAGCAGACCCTGGGAGTACAGCCAGCCTGGCCGGTGCATCTCCATGCGTAGCTGGACGCGATGGGCCTGAATGCACGTCACATTTTCCAGTGTTTCGGGGTGTTTATGCCTTTACGCTCAGCTCTCAGCATGTCCCAGGCAGGGATAGGGGTGGGAGCGACAATCGTGGCCGGAATAAAGCACTTCCCAACCTCCAGATGTTTGGCTGCATGACGAGAGCAGCCGAGCGAGAGACACTCATTAAAAATCTGCTGGGTTTGGGGATGTCTGGGTCACTAGGAGGGGACAGTGGGGCCCTGGTGCAAAGGATGAGGCCAGACAGCAAAGACAGAGGGAGAATTCTAGGTGGAGCCCTTCATTTTGTGTTCGAACACTGAGGTTTTATCCACTGTGCCAGTGAGGGATGCCCAAGCCATGCAGTGGGGGGAGGGGGGGCGGCACAGGATCAGGCGACACGTTACCAAGCAGCCATACACACACGTGCCTCATGCAGTGTGTGTCCAGTCTCAGAGCAGTTGTGGCCCCGAGCACAAAGGAAGGTGAGGAGGCATTGGAGAGGCCGGGAGCCTTTGTGTCTGGCTGCGTTTGGAAGCAATTAAAGTGGGGTGGGAGTTTACAATCTGGGTTATAAATGGCCGACCGTTAAAAAAGTTTTTACGTCTGGAAATGAGAACCATGCGGTCCGGCCCCATCTTGTCAGCAGATGCTGGGTGAGCCCCTGCTTAATGGAGCTCTTGGGGGGGGTCACAGCCTGGGGATGGGGGCTCTGACGGGGGCCACGGTGGGGCCCCATGGGTGCTGTGCCACCGCTGTGCTCCCTGCGAGGGGCTCAGGGCCATCGTTGTGGTCACTCCAGGCGGATGGGGGCACTGGGGGGCTGCAGTGGTGCTCAGATGGCTGCGGTTTGCTGGGATTGCTGTGGTGCATTGCAGTGCCAGCTGTTTCCAGTGGCTGATCCAGCTGTGCAGCTGGGTGTGGGAGCTCCGTGGCTCCAGTGTAATCCCCGTCTCCGTGCACGGCCATCCTGGGACGAGTGGCCCCACGCGGGTTTGCAGCCAGAGCCAGGGCTTCGTGGGCCAGGAAAGGGGAAACAGAGAGGGTTTATCCACCCTTCCCCATGCAATTCCTTCCAGATGTGGGGCTGCTTGGGGGTTCTGCCCGACTGCATCTTGAAGGCTCAGTGTGAGGGTCTGCAGCTTTGCCTGCACCCCACCCGTGTTCCCCTGCAGCCGGTTCTCCTGGAAATGTGGCATTTTTTTTTTCACTCTTTCTCCAAATACGGGGCTAAACGTTCAGCATCACTCATCCCCCTGTGCCAGAGGGGACATAGATCCTGTTACACTGGAATGAAAGGGATGGGGGTGACCCTCTCCCCCCCCCCCCCTGTCAGACCCCTCCAGCTCTGCCCGGGGGTGCACGGGTGGGCGCAGTGTGGGGTTTGTTCCTTTCTCCATGATTCCCGTGCACGGAGCATCGGCAACGCTGTAGGTAAGGTTATGTCAGCCCTTTGTTACAAATCCTGTTCTTCGGGGGATTAGAGGCATGCTGCAAGCCAGGGCTTGGCTCACGAAAATCACAGCCTTGAAATTTGGGGGCGAGGAAGTCGGGGCCAGGAGGAGGGGAAGCAGATCTCAGGAAGAGGGGTTTCAGGATCCTCCGGAGGGGCTGGAGGGAACTGGAAGGCACTTCCAAATCTGTGAGCAATGAGCTCAGCTTTACTGCTGGTTCACACAGGCTGTGCGGAGATCTCCAGCTGTTGGGTGCCCTCAGAACCCCAAATGTGCCAAACCTTGGACCCATGGGTCAGTCCGCTCTCCTGCATACAATGGGGACAGTGGCAGCATGGACGTGACTGAGGGTGTCCACCACAGCACAGAAGCCTGTTTTCACCCCCAAAATGTGTCTCGCTCCGTTTCAGGGCTGCCAATGACCCAAACGTCGTTTATTGTGCAGAACTGGGATGGCACCGTGGCACAACGTGCCCCATGCAGACTCCTTCCTCGGGCATCTCACCAGAGAGAAACCCCAGCAAGCAATTCATCACTGCTCTGAGCAGACCCAATCTATCAGGGCTTTAATCTCACATTAGCAGTTAATCTTGCTTTCACCCGGCCTGCAGCCAAAGCAAACTTCCCTCAGACCCGCACAGACCAGAGGGTTCTGTTCTGGGCATGGGGCTCAGATGGAATGAGGCTGAGCACAGCTGCACATGTGCACAAACACTGCAAGCACACAAGCATACGACACATTGCATGCACATGCGTGTGCGCCCACAGAACCGTGCACACCTGGTGCACACCAGCACACGCAGAGCACATAGCAGGCACAGGGCTGGGCAGGAATCCATCCCCAGCTGGGGCTGCTGGGGGGCTGTAGGCAGAATGGGGTGTGTGAGAAGTCTTGGGGGGGTTGTGGAGAGACTGGGGAGGATGGAGGTAGATTGGGTGATGTGAGAGGTATTGAGATGCGGACAGATGGAGGATGACAGGGATTTGGGGGGGGGGGGGCTGTGGGAAGCTTTGGGGGGGATGTGGGCAGTTTGGGGGGATGCAGACTTGAGGGGAGCTCGGGGGGAGTGCTGGCAGATTGGGGCTGAGTGGGCAGATTAATCCTTTGTGGGAAGTTATTGGGGGGATGCAGGCATCAGGGAGATGTGGGTGGTTTGGGAGGGACCTCACTTTGGGAGAGATGGGGGCAGTTTGGGGGGGGGGGGGACGTGGGAAGTTTGGAGAGGTTCTGGAAGTTTGGGGAGATGCTGCGAGTTTTGGAGATGGTTGAGGTTTTGGGGAATTATGAAAGTTTCGGGAGAACGATGGGAGATTTAGGGACGAAGGAGGGGTGCCTGTACCCCTCAGCCCCGACCACAGTTTCCCTCCCCCCCCCCGGCTGTCCCGGTGCTCGGCCCCACAGGTGAGAGGAGCGCGGGGCTCCGCCGGCAGCGGGGCCGGGGCGGGGGCGGAGCGGGTGAGCCCGGCCATAAAACGGCGGCGCGGGGCAGGAGCCCGAGTGAGCGGCTGTGGGGTGGGAGTGCGGCGGTGCCGGTACCGGCGGAGCAGACGGAGCTGCGGTGCCGGTGCCCCTCGGTGCGTTTCCACCACCTGCTCGTCCCAAGCGCCATCCCCCCTCCCCCGGTGCTCGCCGCGATGCCCAATTTCTCCGGGAATTGGAAGATGAAGAGCTCCGAGAACTTCGAAGAGCTGCTGAAGGCGTTGGGTGAGTGCGAGCCCCTGGATGGGTGAGGAGCGGGGTGAATCCGGTTCCCATCGCCGCCCGGAGCCCTCCAGCAGCGCGGGTCGAGATAGGACGTAGAGCCCCCGGGGCTTGGGAGGGCTCCCCGGCCCCTGTGCTCCCTACCCCTGCGTCTCTCAGCCCACCCCATTCCTCTTCCACGTGGGGAAACTGAGGCACAGCTTGGATCCCTCCCCCCCTTAGCTGCAGCCTGAGCTCCTCGCTCCCTTCTGCCTGCCTCAGTTTCCCCACCACAGTGGTAACTCTGAGCTGTGCACCCTCAGGCACTCCCTGCACTACCCCCTCGCATGGACAACCCCCCCCCCCCCCCCCACCAGCACCCCGCATCCCACACCCCAATCGCACCTAATGGCATGGAGAGTGGTACCCCCAAAACCCAGCCCCGGGCTGCAGGGCTCGGTTTGTCCCCCACTCTCCCCCCCCTCCCTCCAGCACTGCAGGTCCTAAGCTGGGAGCTGTGCATGGGGACACCACGGGGGTCCCAAGATTTTGGGCAGGGCTGGGGGCCTCCCCACTGTTCTCCTCTGCCTGACCCCTCCCTACCCGCCGAGGAGTCGCTGGAGCAGAATATTTTCCAAGTTAGGGGATACGTAACAAATACTTCAGTATAATTATCACTTTCTTGGATTTCACTCCCTCTTCGCCCCCTCCTCCCTCTCTCCCCTCCATCACCGCCGGTGAAGTGGTGAGGGGGGAAACCTCATCAGGAAAATCAATCTGCCGGGCGCAGTGCAGGCTTTGCCTTTCCCACTCAGCACATGGGACTCCTGCAGCCCCTGGCTCTGGGTGACACCCACCCCCCTGGAGGCACTGTGCCACCCCCATGGCTCCCTACTGCCTCTGGGGGGGCCACTCTGTCCTCGTGCCCATGCAGGGGAGGGTGCAATTGTTGCATTTATCATCAGGGTGGGAGCAGCCCTACGTGGATGCATCTGTTCCTCCAGGGATGCTCTGCTCTGTCTGCAGGGAACACCCCCCCCCCCCCCCCCCGCCCCCTTTCCCGGGGGTACGTGGAGCTGGATGGGATTGGGTGGGAGGGGCAGAGGGGTCCTGGCCAAGCGCCCGACCTGCTGCCTTCAACTGCCCGAGGGTCACATCATGGGAACAATGTCCCCAAAGAGCAGCTCCCTGGGGAGCGGGGCCGCCTGGGTGACAGCCGGGGGCTCGAGGAATGATGGATGAGCCCCTGGGGGAGTGGGGACAAAGCCACAGCTGCACTGTGGTTAGCAAGAAGGGAGGAGGGCTGCTGGGGCACAATGATGGGTGTAAGACCCCCCCCCCCCCCCAAGCCCCCAGATGTGGGGCGGGAGCCCTGCACCATGTCCCCGCCGTCACCCCGTGTGCCTCCCAGTCACCCTCAGGCACATCCGGAGCCCACACAGCTCCCCCCCCTGAAGGTAACGAGCACCAGATGTGGCCCAGATGTGCAGAGGGGGGTTCATGCACCCCCCCCCTCAACCCTTCTTCCCCCCCCCCCCTCCCCCCCCCCCGCCTTCCATGTTGTGCTGTCTGCAGAGCTCAGGGTCCTCCCAAGCTGTGTCACGGCCAAGTCATGGCGAGGGGGTTGTGGGGGGGGTGGGGGTTGGAGCAGCCACGTGCCCCCTGCCCTGAGCTGTGCGCTCTGCAGGGGTTTATGGCATCGAGCCGTGAGTGCAGAGGGGGGTGTTTGCACGACCTCATGATCCCCATCTGCAACCAATTCCATAGAAAAGCAGCAGCATCTGTGGCTCAGCACAGCTCTGGAACACTGTCCCAAGAGGCACTTAACCTCCTCTCTATGGGTCACACACCGGGCCGGGCAATCAGGGTATGGGGAGGGGTCACTGTGGTCACTGTGACGCCAGTCCTTGCTTGCAGGCGTTAATATGATGCTGCGGAAGATCGCTGTGGCTGCTGCCTCGAAGCCAGCAGTTGAGATCAAGCAGGATGGTGAGAGCTTCTACATCAAGACCTCAACCACCGTGCGCACCACTGAGATCAGCTTCAGGATCGGGGAGGAGTTCGAGGAGCAAACGGTGGACGGGAGGCCCTGCAAGGTGGGCTCTGGGCTGAGCTGCACCCATGTGTGTGCATGGATGCGTGAGCACTCCCTGATGTGTGTGTGTGTGTGTGTGAACGTACACATGCGAGCATGCGTCTGTGTAAATATGTGCACACACGTGCAACCACACTGGCAACGTCTGCACGCATCCAATGTGCACTCCTGTCCCCTCCCCTGCCCCCAGGTGATACATGAGCCTGGCAACTGCTGGCTGTGGGGACAAATGGCCCCCATCTGTTTGGTGGTGATGGATGGTATTGCCTGGTGGGGCTGGGGGCTGCTTTCCATCTCTCCCCCCTCCCACCCCCCACCCAGAACTGCCATCTCCCTTCTGTAGAGCTTAGCCAAGTGGGAGAGTGAGAACAAGATGGTGTGTGAACAGAGGCTGCTGAAGGGCGAGGGGCCCCGGACGGGCTGGTCCCGGGAGCTGACCAATGATGGGGAGCTCATCCTGGTGAGTTGGGGGGGGATGGGAGGGGGAAGAGGGGGGTAAAATGGGGGGGGGGGGGGGGGGGGGGGAGGGACAGTGGCTGGGTGCGTGCTGGGAAACTCTTGGAATGAGACCATGACCACTGCTCCTTATTGCAGACCATGACAGCTGATGATGTTGTCTGCACCAGAGTGTACATCCGGGAGTGACACCACCAACGATCACCCCACAACGGCTCCAGCCCCCCCCCTGCCCCACCCCACACCTTTCCCATGGCCCTGTGTCCCCCTGCCCCCCTGTTAGCTGCCCCGTGTCCCCCCCCCCCCCCCCCCACCTCCCTGTGGCTGTGGGGGTGCACTGAGCAGCAGGGTGTTGGGGAACACCCCATCCTTTGGGTTTGAAAGTTTGGGGGGTTTTTTATTATAACTGTTTTTGGTTCACTTTGACCTCACAACCGGTGCTGCACCCTTGCCCTGCCTTGCAGCTCCCCTTGCTCTGCTCCCTCCCCAGTATTTATTTGTGAATAGTTGAATGGGATGGAAACACTCAACAGCTCCAGTCCGGCGGTGCCTTGCAGCTCCGACCCCTGGGAACGCCTCTTCGCCCCCCTCCCCTCTCCTGTTTCTAATAAAGCTCCGACCCCCACCGCTGTCCCCATCCCTCCCGGCCCCGCTTGCGTGCGCTGTTCCCTCTCTGTGCCGCAGCCCCAGTGTTGCGCAAAGGGCCGGGGGCAGAGGCGGTGCCGGCCGCTGCAGTGTGGCACATCCCTGCGTGGGAAGCACCGGGCACCCGGAGCACGGAGCTCCTATGGGTGCAGGGCTGGTGGGGAAACCCCGAGTGCTGCCATGGGGAGATGCTCGTGGTCCCCAGCTGGGCTGCACCCATGCTGTCTGGGCTGTGTTAATGGCCCCAGGGTGGGTGATGAGATGGAGAAGGGAGGGGATGGGGGGGTTTCCTCGGCCACGGGGTGGGTATGGTGTTGTTGCATGGGGGTATGGGGAGCACTTGGCAAACTCTCCCTATTTTAGGGGGCAGTGTGGGTATTGAGTGCTTCCTGGTGAGCATCCTCCCCTTGGCACTCTGATTCTTTGGGGAAAAGACGAGAGAAAAGCAGCAAACCCCGGGTAGGCTGGGAACTTTTGGGGTGGGGGGGGACACAGGGGCTACTGTGCTGCTTCCTGGGTGTGTCAGTGGTGGCAGCAGGGCTTTACCAGGAGTGGATGGGAAACAAAAGCTGTGCCCTGGGAAGACGGGAGCGGCTGCAGATGCCTTTGGGGTGACGCAAGGATTGGGGGGGGGGGGCAGTGCTGTGGGTTCCTCTGTGGGGGAGAGTGGTGGGATTACAGCTTTGGGGAGGAGGGGGGGGGGGGTTGTGAGGAGGGGATGATGGAGGCAGTGCTGTACCTCCAGGTACTGCTCCTGGAATGAGCCCCAAATCTTCCCCCACACCGGGATCTGGACCGATGCCGGGTCCTGACATCACCGTGCTGTAACGGGACCGGGTGGCACCAGGAGCTGTTCCAGTCCCACCCCCCCACCCCCCGCCTCACCCGGCCATGCGATGATGGGTGGTGGGCACTGCCGGCCCCCTCCTCCTTTCAACCAAACTCGTTTCTCTCCCCTGAGATTCAGCAACAGAACCGATCCGCCTCGAGCAGCTGTTAATGAAAACCATGCGTTCCAACCCTCGGCCCTCACGGTTTTCCGATCCAGAGGAATATCCTCTTTCTCCGTAGCCGCCCAGGGGACGGCTCCAATTTGTCTCTCTTCCGAACCCCGGGCGGGAGGGGAAGCAGCAGCGCCGGTGGTGAAAGCAGAGATGGCAGCAGGGGCCCTGGTGGGGGCTGTGCCCCAACAGCTGGAGCTGCACATCTGGATGAGGGGGGGATGCACATCTGAATGGGGAAGGGGCGGCCTGGGGGTCCCATCCCACTTCTTGTGCTGGTGATGGGGGGTACAGATGGGACGTGCCCCAGCCGTTGGCTACACCACGCCAAGAGCTGGATGGCGGCCGCTCAGTGAAACAAAGGCGGATTCCTCCTCTCAGCCTCTGTTTATTGTGCGAAGACCGGAGGGGAGCGGGGCTCTACAGGGCTCGGGAGGGAGGGAGGGCTGCTGGATTGGGTCCCAGGATGCAGAGCGGTGTACAATTGGAAAGTGAACGGGTGGTGATGGGTTCCCCCAAAAGGGGGCTGCAGGGATCCCCCCCCACACACACAAACACACCTCACCGTGGGTGGCTGCGGGTGCCCCCGAGCCGGCACTAATCCGCTGTCCGCTGACCCCCGGGCTGCCCCAGGCTGGGGAGGGGGCCCCACTCAGCCCCTTGCCTTTCATCTGCCGCAGACAAAGCCCTACGAGGGGCTGGGGGCTTCTGAGCCTCTTTGTGCTGCGGGTGATGAATGTGTGACCCACGAAAGGGGGGGGAGCTGCGGCCCTTCTCCCTCTGCCTTTGTCATGTATTTTTTTGGAAGTGGGGTCCCCAGGGTCTCTCCAGGTGTTCCCTTCATGGTGTCGTGGGGGCAGTGGGGCTTTGTCCTAGGATGCGTTGGCTCCTGTCCCTGCTATGGGGCCGCTAGCCAAGCTGCGGGCTGGGCTGTCTGCAACCCCACTGCAAGGATTTCACCCCTAACCTCATGATGGGGCTCGAGCAGGAATGCACGCTGCTCCTTGCTCCCCACGACGGGGTTTTCAAGTGCAATACAGCCATGCCCGAGGGGCTCAGGGAGGACACGGTGCTCGCGTTGACCAGGGAGCACAGCGCGGCCCCGTGGGCTCCGGCATAGGGCTCGGCACCGCCGTGCCCCACGGCTCCGCGTCCCACTGGGTCCGCTTCCCGAGGTGCAGCACGCCGTGCCTGGTCCCCAGGGTCCCTCATCCCGCTGTCCCCGCTTGGGACGCGGTGACACAGCCGTCCCCATGGAGATGCCTGGAGCAGCCGGGGACAGCGGTGCCCGCAACTGGGCGAGCAGGGCGGTACCCCAACGCCGCCGGCTCCAGGAGGTGACAGATGCGGGATGCTGTCACCTCCCCACGCGATGCCACCCCCAAAACAGACCACTCCCCCTCCTCCCCTCCATCCCAGCCCCCTCCATCCCAGCATCCCTCCCCTCGCTCTTTTCCTGTTTTGATGTTGGGGCTGACCCCGTTGCAGGAGAGGACGGGATCCAGTTTGACCCCGGTGCTTTTGTTCCTCAGCATTTGAGCTCATCTTCTGAGGACGGGGCTCTCCTCATAGGGACGGCTCCGCCCCATAGCGCGCCCTGGGGACCACCACTCACCCGCTCAACCCCCACAGGGTGAGAATGAAGCACGGAGCCGCTTGCGGGGTCTCTGCCACCCCCAGCCCCAAGGATGCAATGGAGCTCCGGGACGGCGCAGCCCAAGAGGTGCTGACCCCTGGCGGCTGCCTGCAGGGGGAGGGGGGGGACGGAACGACGACGGGGGCGTGCCTCAGTTTCCCCATCTGCTGCCCCGGTAATGACAGGGCAGTGGGAGGCCCTGCCCGGCTCCCCCCCTCCCGGCGCTGGGCGGCTTCAAAGGGCCCTTTCCCTGCGGCGGGGGCACGGCCCGGGTTGTGAGGAAAGCAGCGGCTGCGGGGGGTCAGGGCCAGGAGCGTGGCTCCCCTCCCTGCTGAGCAAGGCTGGGGAAACTGAGGCACGCCCGCAGATCAAAGCGGGTGGTGCGCGAGGCTGCCCCCGGGGGGAGCGGCTACGGGCCGGCAACGAGGAGGAGTCGGGATTGCTTTTAATGCCACATACAAAGTCCTCTCCACCCTCCCTCCCCATCCCCAACCCCCCCCCAAAAAAGACATAAAATTACTCCAAAAATAAATAAAAAGGGCCAGGTCCCCCCCCCTACCCCCTTCTGTGCAAAGAGAAAAGAGAAACCCCCTCCGCTCCCCAGGCCAGACCCAGGCTCCAGCAGGAAAGAAATGGGCAAAGCAAGTGAACCGGCGGCAGCATCACCCCATGGGGCGGGGGCTGCAGGGCAGGGGTCCTCAGCCCTGCGTAGGGCAGAGCAGGTGGAGGGCAGCAGTGGAGCCTTCCCCACCCATCTCCTCGGTGTGGAATGCTCAGAGCTGCCCAGTGTTGGGCACAACGCTCCTGGCCCCACACTGTAGATGGGGAAACTGAGGCAGGCAGCACAGCCCCCGCTCAGCATCAGTCCAGGGCTGCGCTGTCCTGGCGCAGGGAGAGGGGATGGCTCCAAAAGAAGGGAGAGTGCTGTGGGAAAGGTGACCTATGTACATCCCTGAAGGTCAACGACTCTCCGAGCCCCTTCCCCACCACGCTGCCCCCTGCCCCTGCGTGGGACGAGCCCCCGACGGCCTCGGCTACGAGGTCTGGCACTGCACGTGCTGACGGGTGCCATCCTCAAAGTCATCCTCGTGGTATGCTTCGCCATGCGGCCGCCGACCCGTACTGCCATGGGACGTGTAGTCACTGAGTTCCACCTCTTCCGTGTCCTCAGTGGCCATCACCTCCTCCTGGGGTGGGAAGAAGGCCTGGAGCTGGCGCAGGCGTTCGGTGGGCAGCCAGCCAGGCTCGGGGAACTTCACCTGTGGGTAAAGAAGGGTTGGATGAGGAGGTGGGCATGGGGCGGCCACACAGGGTCCATCTCCCATCCCAACCCCACACCTCACCTCAAACTTGAGGATGAGTTTTCCTTTCTGAAAGGGGCTCCTGTAGACAGGCATCCCCTCATTAGGGATGCACTTCAGATCCCCGGGTCGGATGACATCACCTGAGAGAAAGGATGAGTGTCACTGCGTTGTGCACCACTGCACTGTGCACCACAGCACTGTTCCCCTACGTTGCTCCCAGCTTTTTGCTGGGGACTTTGTGCAGATCTGGAAGAAAAGGGGAGAAGGTGCATCTCCGTAGAGCTGGGGAAGAGTGGAACTCAGGGACAGTGCAGGATGGGACCACGTGTCCCCCTGTCCCCATCCTACCTGGCTGTGAGGCGACGAGCAGGGTCCTGTTGTCCAGCGTGCGGATGACCTGCCTGCAGCCACACAGCGCATCCGCCAGGCTGATCTCCCTCTTGACAATCAGATCATCACCACTCCGCCTGAACACGGGGTGTTCCTTCTGGTCCAGGACAATAATGATATCCCCAGGTTCCAGGCCAGGCACTTGGTCACCTTCCTCGTGGAAGGTGATCTTCTGCCCGTCCTTCATACCTACAAGGAGAATTCAGCAGCTCACATCCCAGCTCCTGAGCTGTATTGTGGGTGACCCTCCCTGCACAGCCCCATCTCACCTTTATCCAGGTGGACGCTGAGGATTTTTTTCTCCCGCACAACCTTGCGGCCGTTGCAGGTGAGGCAGCAGTCACGAGGCCGGATCCACTCGCCCTGGCCCTGACACTGGGAGCACACTGTCTGGATCTGCTGGATCACGCCGGGCCCCAGCTGGTGGATACGCACCTCCATGCCCGAGCCGTGGCACTTGGGGCACCGCCGCTGCGCGCCCTCCCGCACCCCGCAGCCTGCGGGTGAGGGCAGGTGGGGGGTGAGGGCTGGGCACGGTGCTGACCCCCTGTCTCGGTCCCCCCAGGCCCTCACCTCCACATTTCCTGCAGATGATGTTCTTCTGAAGGGACAGCTTGCGCGTGGTGCCGTTGTAGAGGTCCTCCAGAGACACGGAGAGCTGATGCACAACCGTCTTGCCTGGAAGGATGGAGAGCCTGGATCAGCACCCTGCTGCGTGCAATAGGGCTGCACCTTCAGCCACTGCTCTGCTGTCGCACGGCAGAAGGAAGCTCGGATCCTGCAGACCCCTTGGGGCAGCCCCACATCCCTGCCCCACAGCCCTCACCATGCAGCAGCAGTTCATCACCAGCCCTACCCAGAGGTGCCAGGACGCTCTCCTTCACCTCCTAATTGCCCTGCAATTAAATCCTGCCACCTCAGCAAGAAGCGCCCTGGCAAGTCATCGGGCCATCCCCTCTTGCATGACCCAAGCCTAAAGCATCCTGCTGTCACCAGAGCACCCTGCACGCCCTGCGTCCCCAAGGCCGTAGGGAGCCAGGTGAGTCACCCCAGCCTGGGGACAGCGGGGGACTGGGTAGGGCCCTTTGAAGAGGGGCAGGTGGAGAAAGTAATGAGGGTGACAAAGAATTGTGCTGGGCTGTGCACCGTGAGGAGCGAGGTGGCCCGGGGGCCACCAACTGGGTGCTGGCGTCCCCAGAGTCAACAAGTCAACCCCATCCCATCCCCCAGATCCAACACGGCCAACATGTCAACCCTGTCCTGACTTCAGGTCAACCCTGTCCCATCCCTAGAAGCATCAGGTCAGCCACATCCCCAGAGCCAACAGGTCAACCCAGTCCCATCTCCACTGTCGCTGTCACCCCGGTGCCAGCTCCCGGTGTCCCCAGTGCTCGTACCTCGCCGGTCCGCCCGGCCACGCATCCTCACACCGCCTCCAAAGAACAGATCGAAGATGTCCATGGGGGAACCGAAGCCAGGGCTGCCCCTGCTGCCCAGGCCACCCTCCTTCATGGCTCTCTCCCCTCCACGGTCGTACAGCGCCCGTTTGTGGGCATCCGACAGCACCTCATAGGCCTGCGAGATCTGCTTGAACTGGGAGGGAAGAGAGATGGGGTGAGCGGGGCAGGGGCAGTGAGGCGGTGTGGGGCTGGGTTGTGGGGGGAGGTTGGGGGTGCCTACCCGCTCGCCCTCGCTGGGGTTCTTGTCGGGGTGGTAGCGCAGTGCCAGGCGCCGGTATGCCCGCTTGATCTCATCCAGGCTGGCACCCGGCCGCACGCCCAGCAGGTCGTAGTAGCCCGTCTCCTTCACCATCGTCCTCGCTGCTGCGAGGGGGAAGCGTCACCCCCGTGTCCCGCATCCCCCTCCCAGTCTCCCCACTCTCACAGCCGCCCCATTCCGCGTGCCGCCCGTCGATAAGCTCCAGTGTTGCGCTGGGGCATGGGGGGGGGGGGGGGGGGGAGGGAGGTTATCTCTGCTCATCCGCGTTGCCCCGGGATGGAGCTGCCCCCGGGGGTGTGTGTCTGGGGGGGGGGGGGCTGTCCCGGTTTTGGGGGACAGCGGGCAGGTCGCTGTTCCGGCTGCGGGAGGTGACAGCCCCCGTGCAACGCTGCCCGCCCCGCGGCTGTCACAGCGCTGCCCCACGCCGTCAGGGTGAAGGGGGGGGGGGGGGGGGGCGGCACACACGGAGGGTCCCCGCGGGGATAAGGCGACGCGAGGCCCTTTCGGGCCGATGGGGGTGGGCAGCGCGGGGCCGGGGTCGCCGCTACCCGTGGGAGGGGTGAGGGAGGTGGGGACCCGGGGGCATCGGGGGCAGAGGGGGCGATGCCCCCCCGCACTCACCACCGCTCCGCCGCCCGTCTCCGAACTCTCTGGAAGCCCGGCCACGCCCCCCGCGCGCCCCATTGGCTGAGAGTCCCACCGACCGACACGCCCCCAACGCCGATCGAGCTGCTCTCATTGGTTTCAGTCCCTAAAGACCCGCCTCCTAACCACGCCTCCCTGTGGCTGTCGGCTCTTCCGGGCAGGGTGGACGAACGCCGGCTTGCGATTGGCTGGGGTGGCAGAGCCGGGCAGACGCCTCCTTTTTCATTGGTCGGTTCGTTTGGCCAATGAGGTGAAAGAGTGGAAAGGCCGAAAGCGGTGATTCTCCGGCAGGTGGCGCCATAGCGCGCTGTGGGAGCGCGCGGGGCTGCGCGGAGCTTTTGGGGACTTTTTTTGGGGGGGGGGGGGACTTTTTTGGGGGTGGATTTGCGGACTTTGGGAGATTTGGGGCTTTTGGAGCATGGCTGTGACAGATGAACGCCCCCCAGGGGTAGTTTAGCATGGTTGGCTTCACCTCCCCGACTAGAAGTTGTTGGTTTTGTAGGGGTTTTTTTTTTGGGGGGGGGGGAGGGAGGTGAGGGGGTGCCCATAGGGGGTGCCCATAGGGGGTGCTCGTGGCTGGGGGTGGCAGTGGGTGCTGGAGGTTAAGACCACACTGAGCAGGGGTCTGCCCCCCTCCACACACACACACGGTCCTGTCCCATTGCTTTCAAGAGGGGGAGCATCGTTTTCTCCCTAACAGCGCAGTGGGGCTGTGCAGACCCCATCGCTGCAGCCCCCACCCGTAATGGGAGCCTCTGCCACACCTGCAGCACAACGGGACGTGGACCAGTTCCTTCCCCTCTTCCCAGCGCCGGGGCTCGCTCAGGGGAAAGGCATTTCCTCCCCATGCAGGCGTGAACCCCTGGGTCGTTGGGGGGGGGGGGGGGGCGGGGGGGGCAGCGTGCCCGGGTGCCACAGCCCGGAGCTGCGGCTGTGCCACCTGCCCCGCTCAGCCCAGTCGCCGGCTCGTCGAGCCCCTGGCCATGTTTGGGAAAGCAGCAGCC
Source organism: Alectoris magna (assembly GCA_030625065.1). Classification (NCBI taxonomy): domain Eukaryota; kingdom Metazoa; phylum Chordata; class Aves; order Galliformes; family Phasianidae; genus Alectoris; species Alectoris magna. The sequence goes on from CM060589.1 coordinate 746,651, forward strand.
TCCGGGCGAGCCGAGGGGTCGGGCGTGCCGCTCCTGTCCCCATGGGCCGTTAATCCTCAACCAGCCCCTCTGCTGTGAAATCCAAACCCACCCGGCAGTTGTCGCTGCGCTGGGGTTTCAGCGACCCCCGGCCCACCTGCCCTAGATGCGGCGGGGGGGAGGATGCGGCGGGGGGGGGATGATTTGCACTGAATTCCTGCGCGATGCTGCGGCTGATTGACAGCAAGGAGCTGCACCAGGGATGCAGTGCCCTAAGGAGGCATGTGGTCCCCAAAGCAGAGGTGGGATGTGGTCCCCACATGGAGCGTGTGGTCCCCAAACTGGGAATGTTTTTCCCAGATGCAGTGGGAGCTGTTTGGGACTTGGAGATGTGGGACTTTTATAGGGCCACTTCTCTTCCATCAGCTGCTTGTGGTGACTCAGGGCTTATATGCAGTCACATCCCGTCCCAAGCAGCATGACCCCTGCCAAAGTGTGCTGCTCTGACCCATGGCCCAAGCTGCAGTGGGCATCAGCTTTGTGCCCACAGGATCTGAGCCCTGTTTGGTCAAAGGAGAATTGGTCCCAGGTTCGACTCTGAATTGGTCCCAGGTTCTACTCTGGCCATCTGAAGAGCCCTGTTCGTCCTGTGCCACCTGCATGCTGGTCCCCAGTGAGGAAGGAGCTGCTTTGTCAGTGTTTCCTGCCGGTGTGAGTCAGCTCCGGGTGTACTACAGCCCCCATGGCTATCCTGAGGTGGCTGGGTGAGAGGGAAACTGAGGCACAGAGCTGGCACTCACGTGTCTGCTACCTCACCACAGCTCTTATCCCATCCCGCTCCTGCTGCACACCTCCTCCCTCACCCCGGTTAATGACAGGGCACAGGCTGCATGCCACATCCTGCACGGGCTGTTCTGGTGCCAATTTGATTGCAGGGAGGCGGAAGCAGAGTTTGGAGTGGTGATAAGCAATGGGTCAGTGGGCACTGTCCTTCTCACCGTGCCATTTTCACACATCGGAGTGCTTTGGGGGAGATAAAGGCATGCGAGTTCTTCACTGAGCTGAGATCACAGGACCAGGGGATGGGGATACAAGGCCCCAGGGCTTGCATCACCCTGGAGCTGAGGCTGGGGATGCTTTGTAGCACTGATGGATGGCTCCAGGTGTGCATTCCCACCCCAGGCTCGGCTGCAGGCATCCACGTCGCCCCGATTTGGCAGCAGCTGTCAGGGGGTCATGGCCCAGCAGCTGGGCGAGCCCCTGACACCAGGGCAGCACTTATTATAGCCAGCAGAAGCTATTCCTGGGAGAGCATGACCCCAACTGAAGGGTGGGGAGGGGGTGGTGGAGCCGTCCTGGTGGCACGTCCCTGAGTGCTGGGAAGGGACAGATGGAGTAGTCCCAGCAAGGGGGGATGATGCCAGGTTGGGAGAAGCTGCTGCCCGACCCATGGCATCGTACTGGGGACCAGCCTGCCTCTCTCTGCAGGTCCATCATGCCCCCACCAATCGTCCCCTCCATGCATCCCCCATGTGTCTCCTGCTTGCCTGCATGGAGCATCCACGAGGGCTCATTTTGGGGAGGAGGAGTGGGGGCTGCCTGCACCCCTCCGAGTGTATTTTTAGTCCTTTCCTTATAAGGTTTCTGTGATTTTTTTGGGAACTGTGAGCACAGTGAAGTCATCGCTGAGGTCATCCTGTCTCGCTCTCCCCCCCCCCCCCCCCCCCTCACCCCCCCTCCTGGTCCTGGGCTCATCCCACAGGGAGGTTTTGTGTGGGCTCCATTGAAAACTCCCTCTCTGCCCAGCCTTAAAGGAAACAAAACCCGTAATTGTCTGGCAGGGGGCCAGGCTGAGGGGGTCTTCGAGGCTCTTGAAGCATTTACTTTGCCAGCACAGTGGCCCATGCCATGCCCATGCCGTGCCCACCAGCCCTTGCTTGTGCTGCTCACACACTCAGTACCTTATGGTGTGTAAGCAGCTTTCAGGGGTCAGGCTGGAACAACCACCTCCCTTCCCACCCCCAAAAGCCCCACTGCCCCCCAAATTAGATTAGATGTGCTCGGCTGGCTGGATTTAATGAGGCGGGTGGCAGCCTCTGATTTGCTCCAGTGACTTTTGGCTAGCAGAGTGCATATGTGCTCCCATGGGTGCTGAGCATGGGGTGATCCCAGCCTTGAGGTGATGGGTGTGTAGGGTTGGGCTACAGATGGGGATCCCCATGGGGTTGGTACCCTAGAAAGGGGGCAACCCCTTTTGGGGGCACTTATGTCCCATTTGGGGACATCCACTCTTGCAATTTGTGCTGTCTCTGGGCAAGCATGGCTGGGTTTTACTTTCAGCCAAGTGCCTCACAGCCATCCCCACCCCTCTGGTGACCTCTCAGCCCTTGACCCTTCCTCCTCCTCCTCCTCCTCAGGGTGAGGAGGGAGCTGCCCCCACCATCTGTCCCCCCTCGTCTCTTTGTCAGCACTGGGCTGCCTGGAATGCGTATTAATTTTGGGAGGAATGCAGCCCCCCGCATGGCCCGGCACTTCACCTCCCCCACCCCACAGCATCCCCACAGCTTTTGGGGAGGGGAGGGGGGGGACCAATGTGGATCATCGCCGAGCCGCCATCGGGTGATGCTGCCCAGGCCTCGCTGCAGGGCCGGCTGTGGGCCAGGGGCTGATTGAACACAGGCTCAGTGCCTGATTAAACTAATCGGAGGGGATTATTATTATTTTTTTTTCGGTATCACTTCATTCGAGTTTGTCCTTAAAAGGAAACCATCGCCTGTGGGCAGGGGAGGGGGCCGGGGGGCTTTGTGCAGTGAAAGCAGATAAACGCAGGGTCCTTATCTCAGCTCCACGCCGTGCTGGCAGGGGCACGGAGGGCTGAACCCAGCATGTGGGTGAGCAGCACAGCACTGAGTGCAGCATGCCAATGCCACCCAGTTCCCCTCATCCCCTGCCCACCGTGACTCAGCCCTTTGCCCACATAAGGGCACCCATTCTCCAGCCTTCATGCCCAGCACACAAAAGAAGCATTGAGCCTCACTGATCCGGGGATCAGTTTGGCACCCACCCGCTGCCCAGCCCTCGCAGACCCCCTCTGGGTGCCACAGGGAGAAGGGGCAATGTGTCATCCATCCGGGCTGAAAGCAACGTGCCTTGGCTGGGTTGGGATGCTTGGATACTGGGCAGCCTCGGGGGCAGCGTGCCTGGCTCAGGCAGCAATAGCAGCTGCTTTCTGCTGTCTCATTGTTGAATGTGTTGGCATGGGGTCGGAGTGGGCTGGCACCCATCAACACTGTGCCCAGAAGCATCCCTAGGACAACGGGTAAGGGTAAGCAGCCTCAAAACCACCGTATCCTCCCGGCACCCCCAGCCCTGCCTGACATCCGTGGGTTCCCCCATCCATTTCCCCCCCCCCCCCCTCCACAGGAATGAGAGCTGGGATGCAGCAGGTCAGAGTGGGAGGGCGATGCTTTATTAACTTAGTGTCAATGCAGCGGATGCATCCGGTGAGGCTCAGCGCTGTGAGCATCGGGGGGGTTGGGGATGGACATCCCAGCGTGCAGAACAAAGGTGAGCCTGTATGGAAATCACACTGAGTGCACCTGGCTGAGCTGAATGGGGAAGGAGGAGACGCAGCGTTTAAACCAAATACTGCGGTAAAGAGCGCACCTGGGGTACAAAATGAGGCTGAACCCAGCACAAGTGTGGGATCTGGGGGCAGAGAGAGAGCCCAGTTGCTTGCTCTGAGGTGTGAAGTCGTGGCTCCTCACTCAGCTGCGCTGCCGTGTGCCGGGCATCCGTTCAACAAGGCAAAACCCACACAAACATGTTACAAACCAAAAGGAAATGGATGTGCTACGTAGGCAGTGCTATGGGAGGCGTCCGATTGTCGTGGGGCTGTGGAGGTCCCACCACCATCACTCCTCTCCCGAGGACCAGGGCTCCTGCTCTGGGCGCAGCGGAGAGAGCGCAGGGACAGGCTCAGCCCCACTGTGCTTGCTGGGCAGGGGCAGGGAGGGGGCAGCAGGGGCTTCCCCAGGGTGGGTGATGCCATTCAGCCCCTCCTCGGTGAACTCAGCCAGGTCCTCCAGGCTGGCCTGCCGGTGCAGCCCATTTTGCTCCCCGTTCTTGGTGCTCTCCGGCTCTGCCACCGCCTCCTGAACCGTTGGCTGCTCATCGCTGGATGAGGTGGGTGAGGACCCCCCTTCCTCCTCCTGTGGGGGCTGTGTGTCGCCATCTCCCTCCCCATCCTTGGCTAGCTTGGCTCCCAGTACCAGCTCCTGATTAAACTCCAGGGCTTGCTCTACTATCTCCAGGATATCCGAGTCCTTCACGATGTCCACTGGCAGCTGCGTGGACACATCAGGGAGATATTCAGCCACCTCCATGCCAGCTTCATGCTCCAGCATGGTGCCTGGAGGTGGGTCAGTGTTGGAGGGGTCAGTGTGGGAGGTCTCAGTGGCTGGGGGATTCTCACCATCCTGCATGTCCTCCTCTCCCAGCCCTTCATCACCGAGGGCGGTCTTATCAGTGTGCTCCTCAGACAGCCCCTCAGCCATGGGCACAGCCAGTCCTTCCTCCAGCTCAGCAGCAAAACCCCCTGCATCCTCCTCCTCCTCCTCCTTTGGCATCTCAAATTCTCCTATGGGCATTTTCACATCTTCAGCTTCCCCCACAAATGGCTCCAAGTGCCCTTCATCCTCTGGCACTGGAGAGGCTACTCCAGGCACTGTTAGTTCATCCTTTCTCTCTTCTGCTGCTTCAACTTTAATTTCTTCAAATTCCTCTGAGTTCTCAGCTTCTTCTATGCTGGACCCCTCTTGGTTGGGAGCAGAAACTATGAAGTACCCTTCCTCCTCCTCGGTGCATTCTGGTGCAGGGCTCAGCTCCATCCCTGACTCCTCGCAGCTCTCTGGCACTGCATGAACTGCTGCCTCATGGCTCCCTCTCAGCTCCCCTTCCTCCTCCTGAGCCATTTCAGATGCTGTCTCCTCATCCCCTCCACTGGATGGAGGGTTTGGATCAGACTCCAGCACCTCCCCGCTGTATGCACATAGCGGCGTGCTGTTGAGCGTGTCCTCTAATTCCATCCTGCACGGCTTGGACTCCTCCAACTGAGTATCCTCTGACTGAATGTCCTCCTCCATGGGCTCATCACTCTCTACACCATTGCCTGGATCCTGCTGCATCACTGCAGTGCTGGGGCTGCCTCTCTCCAGCTCAGTGGGCTCCAAGCTGAGCTCGTCATCCTGCACCTCCAGTGCCTCAGCTGGCTCCTGTGGGTCCCCTGGTGCCTCCCCAGTGTCCCCATACCTGATCTCCTTCTGCACTGGGGCTGGTTCAGCCTCCTGTCCTGCTGTGCCCTGTGGCTGCTGCTGGCTCTGCACCTCACTCCCAGCGTCTCCCTCATCCTCACCCTCCTGGGTTCCCTCCATTGCTGCTGGTGACTTGACATCTCCCTCCTCATTTTCTGCTGCCTCTGCACGTGGGTTGTCGTCCACCTGGGCTGGCTCTTGGGATGTGATGGTGTTGACTCCTGTCTCCTCTTCATCCTCTGCTGTCCCTTCCCAATCCTGTGCTTGCTGCTTTTCACTGATGTCATTGTCTTCCCTGCCCCATGACCCTTCTCCTGGCTGCAGCACCATGTCCTGCTCCAGCCCATCCTCTGCAGAGCCCTGCTCCCCATGCTGCACCCAAGGTTCCCCAGGTTCCTCCTGAGGGTCTCCAGATTCCTCCTGCAGGTCCCCAGGCTGCTCCTGCAGGTCCCCAGGCTCCTCGTTCACGTCCCCATGTTCTTCCTTCAAGACCCCATGTTCCTCCCACAGGTCCCCATGTTCCTCCTGGATGCCCCCATGTTCCTTCTGCAAGTCCCCATGCCCCTCCTGCAGGTCCCCCTGTTCTTCCTGGGTGTCCCCATACTCTTCCTGCAGGTCCCTATGCTCCTCCTGTGGGTCTCTGTGCTCCTCCTGTAGGTCCCCATGCTCCACCTGCAGGTCCCTGTATTCCTCCTGCAGGTCCCCATGTTCCTCCTGCAGGTCCTCATGCTCCACCTGTAGGTCCCCTTGCTCCTCCTGCAGGTCCCCATGCTCCTCCTGCAGGTCCCTGTATTCCTCCTGCAGGTCCCCATGCTCCACCTGCAGGTCCCCATGCTCCTCCTGCAGGTCCCTGTATTCCTCCTGCAGGTCCCCATGCTCCACCTGCAGGTCCCCATGCTCCACCTGCAGGTCCCTGTATTCCTCCTGCAGGTCCCCATGCTCCTCCTTGGTGTCCCCATGCTCCTCCTGTAGGTCCCCGTGTTCCTCCCAGAGGTCCTCATGCTCCTCCTGCAGGTCCCCGTGTTCCTCCTGGGGATCTCTATGTTCTTCCTGCAGGTCCACAGATTCCTCCCACACGCCCTCAGCCTCCTCCAAGCCCACTCTCTCCTGCCTCAGCTCTTTGGCTCCCAAAGCCTCCCCTGCCTGGGGGTCCTCTCCCTCTAATGCTTCCCTTCCTTCATCTTCCTCCTCTCCCTCATCATCCCTTGCTCTGCCTGCGCTTTCCTTTCCTGTGGTGTCTTCTCCAGCCCCTGATGAGCCCTCTGCTGCTGGCACGGCCCCTTCAATGCTAGAGGCCTTCAGCTCCAGGCATACCTCCTGCTCCCTCTTCTCCCCTGCAGCAGCACCCAGCTCACACAGGGATGTCTCCTGGTGCTCAGACTCCTGCTCTCCCCCAACAAAGTCCTCTTGCAAGTGGATTCCCGTGGGCAAAACTGGGTGGCTCCCCACAGGGACAGCACAAGCAGCTTCGATTTCCATCTGCAGGGACCCTTCTTCTCGTGTTTCCCTCTCCTGATCTGGGAACTCACATTCCTCGTCCTCTATGGAGGGGCTCCAGAGTTCCCTCTGCTCCTTGTTCTCCGAGACGTGCAGAGCCTCCATGCTAGTGGCCTCCATGTCCTCCTTGCCCACCTCCAGCCTGGACCCCATTGTGTCCCCCCCCCAGGGCTCTCCCCCTGGCTCCTGGCTCTCCATGGAGCTCAGTGGGTTCAGCATCTCCTCCTCTTTGCTCCTCTCCTCCTCCCACGTCTCCTCCTGGCTCTCTGCATCACTCTGGGTGGCACTTAGCAATGCAGGCACGTTGCTGCAGAGACACAGCCCAGGTGGGGACATGGTTTCACCCTCAGCACCCACCCCCTGGGTTCCTGCAGCCTCCTCCTCCACGGGGTCTTCAAGATCCCCATCCCTGGTACTCTGGGTGGCACCGAGTGTGGGCACTTCTTTGGCCTCAGCATCGTCTTGCATCTCCTTGAGAGCATCCTGCAGCGCATGGCTGACCAGCTGTTCAGGACTCAGTGGGCTCTGCATGGGGGACTCCTCACCAGCCCCACGCTCATGGGCTGGGCTCTCTGCCCCCACACTACCTGCCTCTGGGGACAGCACTGGGACAGCGTGGCTGGAGGCAGCCGGCTCCCAGCTCCTCGGTGCCTGCAGGACAGAGCTGATTTTCTGGAACTCCTGTGCACTGGGGCTTTTATTTTTGGGGGTCAGCGCCTTGAGGGCATCACTGGGGGTTCTGCACAGCTGTGCCACCCCCTCGGTCCGGGGGAAGGCAGCAAGGCTGGCACGGTGCTTGCTGCTGCTCGCCTCCAGCTTGACATCTGCAGAGAGCAGGGAAAGCACAGTGTGGGGGGCACAGCCCAAAACCCGGGGGCTGGGGCATAGATCACCCCATCATCCAACTGCAGCCCAACAGCTCCTCTCTCGCCTCTTGCTGACCCCTCTCCTATTTTTAAATGCTTCTTGGGAAGTGGGAAATTCCTCCCGAGAGTGTTGCAGAGCACTGACACTGCCAGGGGTACCGCATGGGATGGCGGGTGCTCTGCTCTGCCTACAGCTGTGGGGTCGGAGATGCGGTGGGTTTGTGCTGCAGGGATACGTGCAGGTGATGGTTTGTCAATAGATTTAAGGATAAAAGGAAATGCTCAGCCTGTTGCAGAGCCTGAGATCCCGTGCTCAGGCTCCTCATGCAGGGGAGGAATTAAAAAAAGAAATGAAGGAGCAGATAAGCCCTTATCTGCTCCATGAGGAGGTGCCGGCAAGGCAAGACCGGAGCCTGCTGTTAGCACCTTCCTATCGCATTGACCAACCCTTGCCAGGAAAATCCTTCTGTTCCCTGGCCCTCCCTTACCTCGCAGGCTGTTGGCCAGCTTGAACTCCCCCGGTGGCATCTGCAGCCGGGTGCTCTCTGCTTCCAGCAGTGTCCTGCAAGGAGAAGTGTTGTGGGTGGGTGATATCTTTGCACCCAGTGCTCAGCTGCCAAACCACTCCAGTCCCTGTGCAAGCCAGGGGGATGCTCCACAGGTAAACTGAGGCATAAAATGTCTGTGGGTGGTTTTGCTTGGGCCAAACTGCTGGGTCACCTGGTTGTGAGGTGTGGGGATAGGGGATCCCAGGGGGCAGCCCCTCACTGTCTGCCAAGGAGGTCTCTTCTCCCTGCTCCCTGGGCTCCCTCCCATCCCCCCACCCCCAGCTTAGTGTCCTCGCCACCGGGTGACATCATGCTCTGCCGGGGAGGCCCCTCCGCTGGGGACGGCCACTATTCTCATGCTAATTGTCCCCCCAGTCCTCTGCAAGCCTGCCTTTGTCTGGGGCCATCTGGAAGGGCTGGAAGCGGACTGGGGGCTGCAGGGTTCAGCCCCAGAGTCTCCCAGCAGCTCCCTTGCTGCTCTGTCCAGGGAGGCTGGGTAATGCTGCAAGGGGAGGTTTGGGGCATCGCCTTGCTCTGAGCACAAGGAAGCACTGTGGGAGCACTCTGAGTCCCCAGAGGGAGCTGTGCCAACCGTGAAGGAGACCTCACCTGTAGGTTGCCACCTCCAGGCTGAGGGACATCTTGAGGTGCATGAGCTGCTGCCTGTCCTCCAGCACCTGGGCGATCTGCACCTGCAGGCTCTGCTTCTCCTGCTCCAGGGCTTCGATGGCCAGCTGTGGTGAGAAGCACAGGGTCAGGAACCTGACTGATCTCCCCAGATGGGGAGGGAGCTCTGGTGGCACACTTCTGCCTGGGTTATGTTTCCCACCACCCCCATCATTGCTTTTCTTCCTGGTCCTGACCCTCTTTGTCCCATGGGAAATTAAGTGCTTCGTCCTCTTCCGGAGGATGTGGGTCAGCAGCTGTGACTCCACTCCGGCACCGCCTGCTGCCTGACAAGCAGTGGGGACAGGGACCCTGGATCCATCCAACCCCAGCACTGCCTGGGGTAGCTCCTGCTGTCATCCATGGATGCCCTCAATACTCCTTGGGGATAACAGAGATGGGTGTCCCAGGGTTGCCCAGGTGCTAAGGGTGCTGGGTGCTGCAGGGAGGAGTATCTGGGGGGCACTTGCTTTTCACATGGAGAGGTTGGAGAGGGCTCAAGGGAGCAAGGAGAGGAATGGAGTAAAAATGCAAGAAGGATGCAGCTGCTGAAGGAGGGATGGGAAGGCTGGAGGGGATCGGGGTCACGCGATGTCAGAGTGGGAAGGAGGGATCCTTTGAGTGGATGGCTGTGGCATCCCTTCCTTCATCCTCAAACCAGGAACAAAGAGGGACCCTTCCCTGCTCAGGGTCTGCAGCTCCAGCTATGAGCTGGGGCTGCATTTCCAGCCTGCTCCCCCCACGACTTCCCCTGCAGAATTACTTTTGCAGCTGTCTGCCTGCAGCTGTGGCTAAGTCGGATGAAGTTTGTCCACCCCAAATGCAGTGACAGCAGAATTGGGAAGGAACGGCTGCTGCCCTGGGGCTTGCAGCCCACCTGGGGGCTGCTCTTACCCCTCCCAGCTTTTAAGCAACCCAAGCTCCCCACTCTCCCCACCTGGAACTTCTCAGCCTCTCCGTGCTGCTCCTGCCACTGCTGGCCCAGGCTCTCCTCCAGCATCTCCTTCCGCACCTTCAGCCCCACCAGCTCCTTCTCCAGGTGCCGCAGCTGCAGTTGATTCTGTTGGTTGTCCTCAGCCACCTGCCAGAGGTTCTCCTTGGCTTGGCCAAGTGCACGCTCCAGCTGTGACACCTCTGCCTTGTAGGTTTCCACCGCCCCTCTCCAGATCTCTGACAGTCTCTTGGAGTAGTCCTCCACCTCCACGGGCTGGAATGCCACCGGCGCACAGCGGAAGCCCTCCAGGCTCTGAGAGAAGCTGGTGAGCTCCTGGTCCAGCCCTGCTTTCTCCTCCTCGTGCACCTCCAGCAGAGCTTCCACCTCCTTCTCCAGCTGCACCGCTCTCTCCTTCAGCCAAATCTGCGCCCGTCTCTCCTCCTCCAGCTCCTTCTTGCTGGAGGACAGCTGCCTCTTGGCTTCCTCGCGGGCTGCCTGCTCCTTTTGGCACCTGCTCCTCACATGCTGGACCTCCTCGTACAGGTTGTCCCTGGCCAGCTCAGCCGCACACTTCTCAGTGAAGGCGCGATGCAGCGCATCCCGCAGCGACCGCAGCTCCTCCTCATACCTGGCCCTGCGTGGGTCCCCGGCCGGGTTCTCTTTGGTGCTCTGGATCTCAGCTCGCAGCCCTTCATTCTCCTCCTCTAGGAACTTGACACGGGCCAGGTAGGCCTCCAGGCGCTTGTTGAGGTCCCACATCTGCAGCGATTCCTCACCCAGAGCTCTCGCCCCCACGAAACCCTCCGTGCTCAGCATCGTGGCAGCAGAAGGAAGGCAGAAGAGCGGTGCCGGCGCAGGCGAGCTCAGCTATTCATACTCACGCCGGGTGAGTGGGAGGCCTCTGAGACCCGAGCAGAGGAGCAGTTAACTCTTCCACAGCCGGCACAGCTGCTGCCAGCGCCGTCCCTATGCCCCATCCCCCGTCGTTCCCTTGGGATGTTGGGCAGTGCTTGAGTGGGGATGGCAACGTGCCATGCTTGGGAGGAGCTGCGTTTTGGGGGGATGCTGCAGGGACGGTGGATTCATTCAGGGCAGGGATGGGTTTTGCTTTGCCTCAGTTTCCCCTTTAGGTACAGCTGGGATTCCCAAAGAGCACACTGCACCCTGCGCCTTGTGGGGCTTGGTGCCATCTTTAGCTCAGCTAGTTCCCAAAAAGCAGCCAGAGCACCGAGTGAGCCCAGCACGGAGAGAGGTTCACATGGACTTTATCTGGGGTTTTCCAAGGGCAAACCCCCACCCCCAGTGCCTGATTGTGGGACCTTTTATACTGCTCCAAATGATGCCACTGAGGGCTTTGGTGACCCGGGGAGGAGATGCCCTGTAGGGATGCTCTGAGCACTCCCAGTGCATCTCAGTGGCTGGAACAGATCTGGACTCAGCCAGAAGCACTGCTATGACATAAACCCTGCCCCAGCTCCACAGCCCTCCATCCACCCAGCCCAGCGGGCATCCTTTATTTTTATTTCCAATTTTTCTTTTCCAGTTGATTCATTCTAGGGGATGGGGAGGGGGGTTTAGAAATTCCGACTTGGAGCTGTCTGCGAACAAAAGAGGCCGGAAAAGAAATAATCAGAGAAAGGCTTTGTGCCAGCTCTTTCTCTCCCGGATACATCCCCCTCCCACCCCCACCCCCACCCCACTCTTGGAGGGGCGGTGGGGAGGGTCCCTGGGCTGTCCCATCCATTGCAAGGAGGCAAAGAATGAATGTCCCCTCCCAGCCGTCTCACGTCGCCTCCCCTGAGCTCCCGCCCCGCTGCAAGAGAGAGGCGAGCAAATAGTCCCCTCTGCTGGTCGAGGCCATCCAGATCCACCCCGAGCCCTGCATTGCAAGGGGCTACTGGGGCACTGCGTCCCGAGCCGCCTTTTGGGGTGTATGGAGGGCGGGGGGAGGTAGGGGGTGAAGGCTGCATCCCAAGCTTGCAGGAGCCCCGTTGGGTTCCACCAGGCGAGCGGGCAGGAGGGAGCACAGGGAAGGCGTTGTTGCTAATTAGAGGCTGATAAGTGGGGCGATGTGTTACCATTGCTCATCAGCTGCTGTTCATGCTCAGTGCACTGTCCTTCCGCTTCTTCCTAAGCCCCGAATTCTCTCCCCCACTAAAGACACCCCGGTGTTGATACTGATCCCAGACCTTTGCTTTGCCTTTCTCCATTGTGTCCCACCTTCCCCTGACACATGGACTCCATGGGGTGCCCTAAACATGGGGCTGCCCCAGGGAGTGGAGAGCCCTCCTGCCCTGCCCACAGACTGCATGAAGGATCCCCCTGGGCAAGGGGCTACTGCACCCCTTCTCCTTTGGGGTGTTTAGGATCAGGAGTCACTTGGGACTGGGACATGCATGTGTCCCTGCAGGGTGATTGGCTGGGAGCCCCAGGATGGGGACATCTCCGTGTCCCTGGGAGATGTTCAGGGTCAGGACCTGCTTGTGATGGGGGCAAGTGTGAGTCCCTTGTGGATGCTTGGGGTTGGGACCCTCAGGATGGGGATGTGACTCCCTCTGCAGGATGCTTTGGGGTGGCTGTTTGGTGGCAGGAGGTCTGGGGGTGACACAAACACGCAGCCCTCAGCACTGCGTGCCATCCCAGTGCCCTGCGAGCTGCCAGCAGGATTGGCACAGGGTGCTGCTACGTGGCTTCCAGCAGGGCCCCCAGGGGAGGAGGAGGAGGAGGAAGAAACACAGCTGGGCATGGGGACGCAGCTGGGGACCACCTGTGGCCAAGGGAGATGTGCTTGTTGGACAAGGTCCCCATGGGGCTGATGGTGCTGGGACAATGGGAAGGACTGGCAGGGCCACAACATAGCCTGGGGTGGGGGGTGGGGAGTGGGGTAGGGGCTGAGATGCAGGTGGGGATTCTCTGATGGCTGATACGGATTGTGCCCTGCTGCCACCTTGCCCTGACCCCTCTCCTTTCCAGATGCCAGCTGTCCCTGGGTCTGTCCTCCTCATTCCCAGCCATTAGGACACAGAGGGCAGGAGGGACAGGCAGAGCAGTGGCCCTGTGGGCAGCATGAAGGAGCCGCTCTGCTAAGCCGGCGAGGAACATTTGTTCCCAATTAGGATGGGATCACTCCTTGCTGAGCAGGCTCTTTGCCTCTTCTTCATCCCTCAGTGCTTTGCCACAAAATCCCGGGTGCAGGATGTGGGCTCATGGGAAGGAGCAGCTGCAGGTCTGGGACTGGGGCAGCGGGGAGGAAACTCATTCCCCCTGTCCCATCCAGCATCTATCCCTATGTCTGTCCTCATGTTCATCCCGGTGTGCATCCCAACCATGTGCCATGGGGCAGAGCTCTGTGGTGTGCATCTCTTGCTGGACTGCGCCGTTAACGAGACCTTCTCCGCCGCTTGTAATTATTTCCCAGGGCGACAGATGATTAATTCTGCTCAGGAGCTGCGGCTTTCTGCAAACTCACCCGAGCAATTATCCGGCAGGCGCCGTGCTGGCTTCCCCAGGGTGGAAGATGCTTTAAGCCAGAGAAAGTTTGAGCTCAATCTGCTTTAAAAAGCTCCAACGTCGGCTCTCAGGGCTCAGCTCCACCACGGGGGGCAAACCCTGTCCCAGTTGAGCCCAGGATTCAGCCCTTCATCTGCTGGATCCCTCTCAGAGAGGAGAATCTGGGCCTTGGTGAGAGCCACCAGACCAAGAGATGCATTCATTATCCCATAAAGACGTCCCTCCCATCCCATCACAGGCTGCAGATGGGGAAACTGAGGCACGGCTTCTGCCAATGTGTCAGCTCTCAGCTCCTCTTCTCCTTTTGGGGTGGGTGAAAACCCTGATCCTACTCCAGTGCCTCCAGCATGTGGGGATGGCAATGGAGCTGGCAGAGGGGGTTTTGCATGACAAAGCCACAGCTCCACCAGCTGCAGGACCCCTTCTCACAACCCCCTCTCCTTCCTTCTCCACATCCTGCCGGAGGTGCCAAATGTCGGAAATAAGTACTCAAAGTGCACCCCGATGTCGGAGGGGTCTGAATATAGGGTGTCCCTTCCCAGCTGCACTGCTCTGCTGCATTGGGTTAACACCGTGCCCAGCTGGAGCAGCCACGGCGCTGGTCTCGTGCTGCCTTTGCCAGGAGGGAGGGACGGGGAGGGACAACGAGCTCTGCCAACACGGTAATAATTATTTTTTTTTTTTCTTACTTAAGGGGATGGAATAAAATATAAAAGGAGGAGGGAAAGAGGAAGGATTAAAAAAAAAAAAAAAAAGAAAGAAAGAGAGAGAGAGAGACGCGGACACGGACACACACAGAGGACTCCTTTCGGTGCTTGCACTTATGCCCGGTGCAGCTCATTCCCAGCCCTGCTGCCAACCTGCTGCCTACTGCTGCCCAGGAGAAACCTCAGCTCAGCCCCACTCCGGGCCCCTGGGGACCCCCACCAGCGCCGTGAGCAAGGTGGGACACGGGGAGAGCCCCTCCTGCGGGCTCTTTACTGCGCTATTCATTGCCATATCTCATGTCACCTCTGTGTCAGCAGAAAGTAAGAGGGGAGGTGGTGTGGGGGGGTGTGGGGGGGTGGGCATAGCTCTCCCTGCTTGCTGGGGGTGACCTGGATGTCCAGCAGGGATGCTTCCAACCGGTCCCTGCTTTGTCCTTGGCAGCCCTCTGCAAGTTTCTTTCTGGTGGCGCCGGGCTCTGCAGAGTAGGAATGAGAGGGGGGGGGGGGAGGAGGGGGTTGCTTGGGGATTGAGGTGGGAAAGTGACTTTGGGATTGATGCTAGTGGGGATGGGGGCTTGCAGGTCCCAGCATGGAGCTCATTCCTTACTCAGCCACCAGGGACAGGTCCTTGTCCTAAGGAGGATGCAATTGGGACAGCACCAGGAAAGGAAAATGAGGCGCAGAACTGGGGGAAGAGGGGGGGGAGCATAGGGGCTGAAGTTGCCCCATACCACAGGGGCTCGAGGAGAGCAGGGCTGCACAGCATCACAGGATTTTCCCATTGGCTCCCAGCTCTTTTCCCCAAACCTGCTGATGTCTCAAGGGGGCTAAGAAGGACTGGGCAAAAAAAAAAGAAAGGGAACGTTCTGTGGGGATTTCATTGCTTTTCCCTGCTGAACAAACCCAGAATGTGTGTGTGCCCAGGGCTGGGGTATTTTGATGCACACCCCCTGCCCTCCTGCAGACACAGTGTTTTGTCTCTGGGATGGAGGTGCTCCCCTTGAGCTTCCGACTGAGCCCTCACTGCTCCCCAGCTGGGAAGAGCCCAGGCAGACCCAGAACCTGTTGCTGTTTCTTCAACTGATGGAGGGGTGGGAAAGACCCTTTCTGCCCCTATGCTCCAGTACCTCTCTGCATGAGGGGCTCAGTCCAGGGGTTGCTGCCCCCCAGGGGCACGCAGCTCAGGTTGTTGGTGCTCAGGGTATTTGGGGTTGCTTTGCAGGGAATAGGTTTGGACTGGGCAAACTGGGAGCCTGAGCAGTTCCTCGGAGTGCTGTGATTTTGTGCTTGGAAGGTGGATTTGAGGGGCTGGGCTGTGCTGCCAAAATCTGGGACACCTTCTCCTCCACCCCATCCCAATCCATGCCTCTGTTTCCCCACCAGAGCCCTGCAGCAGTGGGTGGGTGTGCAAAGCTCCATGGATGTGTGTACCGTGCCCAAGTGGCTGTGGGGTCCCTCTGGGGTCCGCCAGCCCAGCTCTGCCCTTTGCAGTTCCACAAGGCTTTGGGGATGAGACACAGCTCCTCCCTGTGCAGTGAGAGCACAACCCAGCCCAGCAACAAGGAGCCCCTTTCTCCAACATGGGTTGGGGGGGGTGGGGGGGTGAGCAGCTCTGGCAGCCAAAGGACCCCCCCCCCCCTCCCCTTCCCACCTGCTTCCGGCCCTTTATGCTCCGCCAGCAGCTGCTGCCAAGAGGCTGCTGGGTGCTTCCCGCAGCATCCCCTGTGCTCAGCACATGGGGGGCTCACTGCTGTGACCCCCCCAGTACGGCGGGTCCCCCTGCATTGTTGGTGATGTAGGAAGCAGGGGCAGTTTGCAGCAAGGAGGGGACAGGTTCAGAGGGGGACAGGCACGTGCATGGGAATATTGGGGCACCTGCAGCCTGGAGCTGGGGGGGGACAGGGCAGACTGGAGCAGGGCCAGGCTCTGCCTGTGGCTGCTGACTCATTCTGCAGCTGAGCATCCCTGGAAAGCCGCTGATCAGCTGCGCTATGGGCTGGCAGGGCACCTTGGGAGCAGGGACAAAGTTGTTATATGCAGGGACAGAGGGCTTCGCATGGGGATGGGACAACTGTGGAAAGCTTCTCTGTGATGGTGTGGAGAGGAAGGGGGGCTCGGGACCCCTGCTTGCAGCATCACTCGTGCTTTGCTGTGGCTTACAGTGAGCTCAGGGGAGGAGGAAAAAGAAAGGTTGCTCTCGTCCCAAAATACCTCGGCTCATTTTCCACCTGGTTTCCCAGGGAAATGGAGGCAGCCAGCGTGCACGTGAGCATCCCACCCATCCCCGTGGTTCAGAGCTAACCCAGTCCTGCTCCCCGCTTCCCATTTTCCCTTTAGCTGCCTTCCCTTGCTCCTTCTCCCAGCCTTTCCCTTGCGAGGGCTAAAAAAAAAACAACCCAGTAATTCCATTTGTGGCAAATAATAGGAAAAAAATACATAGCCAACCCCAAACCCCAAACCTCAAACAGCGACGCCTGAGAGTCCTGCCATCATGGGACTCCAATGGGCAGGGTGAGCTGGGTTTAACCCCTATGGAGCCCCAGTCTCAGTGTGTTGGGTGTCCCAGCTATGGGTGGGCACAGGAGCGGAGCAGCCCCCCGTTCACCCCAACTTGCTGCACTCATGCAGTTTTAATCCCCTGAATTTCCTGCTGAGGTTTCATCAAGCTGCTCACTGCTTGCACCACTGCGGCGCCTGGGGAACAGGAAGAAAAGAGCCTGGGACAAAAACTGCCTCACTCCACCACGCTGGGGGTCACGGCCAGCCCCACACTGGAGCCTGACTGCAGCCACCACGCAGTGGGGACCATCCCTCACTCTGCTTTGTGGGGCTGAATTTCAATGATCCATCCAGAGCTGGGAAAGCCCCCAGCTTGGTGCTGACAGCACTGGTTGTGTCCTGGATGGGAAGGGATGGATGCGTGGTGTGCAGTGCTAGGGGCCATGCATGGTGCTAGGGGTTGTACATGTGTGGTGCATGCTGCTCAGGGCTGTATATCCGTGGTGCGTGATGCTAGAAGCTGTATATCCACAGTGCGTGGTGCTAGGGCTTGTATATGTGTGGTGCTAGGGCCTGTGCGTGCACGGTGCACATTGCTCAGGGCTATATATCCATGGTGCATGGTGCTAGGAGTTGTACATCCAGAGTGCGTGGTGCTAGGGGCTGTGCGAGCATGGTGCATGGTGCTAGGAGGTGTATGTGCTTAGTGCTGGGGGCTGTTTGCTCTTGGTTCTTGGGCTGATTCACACCACTCCCAGAGCAGCGCACTGGCCACATGGGTTTCTCGGAGAGCATCTTTTGCAGAGAGATGCAGTTCCAGGACAGCCTTCCTTCAGCCTGGCCCTGGCAGCTCTCAGCCTGGGCCAGAGCTCACCACAGAGGTGCCAAATCTGCTTCAGTGGCTGCCAAAATCAATGCAGTGCAAAGAGCTCATAAATTACAAAGGCTCTCTGAGGCTCAGGGTCGCTGCACACCAGTCCAGGGCCGAGGAAACCACCGAGCCCCAACGGGGCCCTGCAGAGAAGTGCATGGGGCCACGCTATCCTGCGGAGCCATGCAACATGCAGGGACCTCTCTGTATCCCTGGTGTCCTCTCCAGATGGCTGGAACTCCTCCGCGACATCCCCAGTGTCCCCGGTGCTGCTCTGTGGGGCTGGTGACAGCCGTGCTAGCTGCTGGGCTCTCCTTTCAGTGCTGCTCCTCAGCCGGCAGGGGAGAATCCTTTGTGCCAGGCAGCCTTGAGAGAGACCTGGGACATAATGGCTGCTTTGCTCGGCCCTGGTTTTCCCAGCCTGTGCGCGGGAAACCTCCGGCGTGAGCTGAATGGCAACGAGGAGCCCTCCTGCTCCATCCCTCCCCCACCGCCCCACGCTTTGTGCACCCTCAAGCATCCCCCATCTCTGGCTGAACCCCACCGGCCACACGTGTGAAAGCACACACACAAACACATGCACATGCCCGCACGTGTGCACACGCATGCTGCAGTGCACATGCAAGCTGCAATGCATGGCACATGCCTGCATGCACACCCAAAAGCCCAGCTTGCATGCACGCACTCACACTCTCACATCATGAGCCAGGGCTCAGTGGCTCATTCCTTCAACCCTGCTCGACACCAGCTATTGCAATCCCCTCTGAGGTTTCCGACTGCGGTGTCTCCAGATATGCAGCCCAGCTCTGGCATCGCCTCCTGCCTGGCTGTGCGCTCAGACTTTCCATGCTGTGCTCAGATCTGCTGTCCCCAGAGGACCCCTCTCCCTGGGGCTGGATTGGACCCTGGGCACTGAGTTGAGGCACTGCGGTCCTCCCGCTCCCCAGGGCACATCTGCACATTTCCTTCTGCTCCCTCTCCTTTCTGCCATCCAGAGTTCATGCTGGCTGCATGCTCTAACCCTGATGCCTTCGTGCATCACCTCGTGCATGCAGGCAGTCTCTCCCAGTCCTCCCTCATGCAGAGAGCTGGAGGTTATAACGCTTCTTTCCACTTCAAGCCTTCTGCTGGACTTTTATTCCCCCCTCGCAGGGCACAGGATGGCCTCAGTCCTCCCACTGCTGCTGCTCTGGGCGTTTGCCCCCACAGTGGTCCCGGAGGTGCTCAGCCCTGAGGATGTCACAGGTAATACAGCCTCAGCTGTGCTCATCCCCACACTGTAGCCAGTACATTGGGGGGTGGGGGGTGGGGCAGGTGGTTCACATGCCAGCCCCACTCACCGTTCTGCTTTTCTCCTCCCAGATGACCTCAAGGCCCTACAGGTGTCCATCCCACGTCACCCAGCCCTGCACGCTGTGCTGGCAGGGGACGTCACCATCCCCTGCCTCATCACCTACCTCGCACCCCTGCCCACTGCCAGCACTGTGGGGCGCCGGGCAGTGCTGGGAGCCCCCCGGGTCAAGTGGACCTTCATCTCCGAAGGCAGGGAGGCAGAGATCTTGGTAGCACGGGGGGAAAGGGTGAAGGTGAGTGAGGACTACCGCCTCCGTGCCTCCTTGCCCGTCTTCCAGCAACGCTACACTGATGCCTCTCTGCTGCTCACCGAGCTGCGCCCCAACGACTCGGGGATCTACCGCTGTGATGTGCAGCACGGCATCGAGGACGGCCATGACATCCTTGACCTCAGAGTCAAAGGTACATGCAGGAAGGGGAGCAGCACGGTTTGGGGGACCCTGCCTGGATCCTCTGTCTTGGCTCCTCACCGTGTGTCTCCTTGCAGGGGTGGTGTTTCACTACCGTGGGGGTTCCACGCGTTACACCTATACTTTTGCTGAGGCGCAGGAGGCGTGCACTGCCATCAGTGCCAGCATTGCCACCCCTGAGCAGCTGTATGCTGCCTATCTGGGCGGCTATGAGCAGTGTGATGCTGGCTGGATCGCTGACCAGACTGTCAGGTGAGCACCCCATGGCACGTTTCTGGAACCCGCTGACTCCCCTGTGCCACCCCTCAGCCACCACCATTCTTCCCCTCTGCTTTGCCAGGTACCCCATCCACACTCCCCGCGAGGCGTGCTATGGAGACATGAATGGCTTCCCTGGGGTCAGGAACTACGGCGTGGTGGACCCAGAGGACATGTACGACGTGTACTGTTATGCCGAGGACGTGCCAGGTGCCTGTGGTGCTCCATGTCCAACCTCCTTTTCACAGCCCAGCTCTGTCACCCAGTTCCCTTAGCAATGTCCCAAATGTGCAGTGCTCCGTAGAGGGCACAGACTTGTTCCTCTGCAGCCCTTTGAAAAGCTGCCTTGCTGACCTGCCGCAGCAAACCACTGATGCTTCCCACTGCTTGGGGAGCACTGCTGACCTGGGGCTGTTCCTGTGTGTCCCATACCTGCTACCGTGCTGCTCATGCATGCTACGTGGCATGGTATTCAATGCCAGGTGGAATCAGCAGCACCTGCATCAGTCACGTTTTCCTTTTGGAAAGCTTGCCTGCGCAGCGAGCTACGGGCAGAGCTCAGCAGAGCTGAGCAGGTGGCTCAATGCTCATCCCTGCTCCATGTGCAAGGACAGACCCACATCCACCCCTCTCCCCATCCCTGAGACACATCCTGATGCCTCCTTCCTTCCTTTCGTTGCAGGAGAAATATTTTTGGAGACAGCCCCGGATAAGTTTACCCTGGAGGAGGCGGTGGCGCGGTGCCGGGCGCAGGGTGCGGTGCTGGCCAGCACAGGGCAGTTGTATGCAGCCTGGAGTGCAGGGTTGGATGCCTGCAACCCGGGCTGGCTTGCCGATGGCAGCGTCCGCTATCCTATCGTCACCCCGCGGGAGCGCTGCGGAGGAGCCCTGCCGGGTGTCAAAACCATCTTCCAGTTTCGAAACCAGACGGGATTCCCCGATGCCCAGAGCAGATACGATGCTTACTGCTTCCGAGGTAACCAGGAGCACCACGGCCCCAAGGTTTAGTGTTGGGCTCTGGGGTGCACGAAGCAGGGACCGAATAGAGATCCCTACGTGCTCGCCGTGCCGACCTATCGCCTTGGAGCAGGGGTGTTCAGCACAGCTGCAGTAGAGCATGCTGACACAGCACAGGGATGCTTTGCATGAGCTCAGTGTTGCATGCCAATATATCTTGATAGGGGAGGAATAACCCGCATGATTTCAATACTGCATGCTGATACATTGTGATAGAGGATGGATGCTCTGCATGGTCTGCGCAGCGCATGGCAGTATAGCGTAAGGTTGGCCTCAGTACTGCATGCTGCTGTAGCACAGTAAGGCAGGGACGTCCCAGTGGTGCTCTCTGTCTGTGTGAGCTCAGGGTGACTCTGGGGACAGCACCTGTCCCAGGTCGATGCTGTGAGCCCTCACCTTGGGGCTGAGCCAGCTGTAGGAGCACAGCTCCAGGACAGTTTGCCCCTGTGTGGATGTTGAAGGCATTTTGGGGTTCTCTGCAGACTGCTGGGCGCAGCCTGCCAGGACTGTATGGTCCATGTATTACCGTGGATAGGAAATGAAATAGAGGCAGTGAGCTACTGGGTGCCGAGGACACCCTGCACACTGGGGCACATGTGTGAGGACCGAGGCACAGATTCTTCCCATTCCCACTTACCTGAGCGTCCCCTGGGGCTTGTGCTCCCACCAACCATCCTCTGCATGCCTCTATGCCTCAGTTTTCCCATTTCTTAGTGGATTCCCCACTGTCTCCACGGATGGAGCCAGGCAGGATGGACCCATCTCACAGTGCCGTACTGCATAACCCACTAACAACCCAGCTCAGCCAGGGCACGGGGGTCCCCCAGGTTGTCCCCAGCCGCCGTGGGGCCAGGACAAGGCAGTAATACCCCACTTTCTTTCTGCCCACAGAAGGGACAAACTCTTTCCCTGAGGCTACAGGAAAATATCAAGCCAGAGAGCCCGAGGGCCTCCAGGAGATTGTTACAGTG
The DNA here is from genome assembly GCA_030625065.1 of Alectoris magna. Classification (NCBI taxonomy): domain Eukaryota; kingdom Metazoa; phylum Chordata; class Aves; order Galliformes; family Phasianidae; genus Alectoris; species Alectoris magna. The sequence goes on from CM060589.1 coordinate 768,049, forward strand.
GCAGAAATGCTGGAGGAGCTGCAGCTGCCCAAAGCGCAAGTGGAGATTGAGTCGCGAGGGGCTATATACGCCGTCCCTTTCTTTAAGGACGTGGCTGATGCTGAGCTGGAAAAGCCAAGCCTGTCCCCTGAAGACACCCGGCACCCCCCAATAGATACCTCCTCGTCCTCAGCGCGAGGACGTCACCCATCCTCGGCCACCCCTATCCCCACAGCCCCAGCCGTCCCCAAGGCAGGCGTCCCGCATAGCTGTGCTGCACAACCAGGCAGCCCATCCCCTGCAGACCAGGATGGGGCAGCAGGGACAGGTGGAAGGTGCACAGAGGCCAGGCAAGAGCCATCCCACACGGGTAGGTCCAGCAGTGCTCAGGGCTGGGGCACAGAGAGCAGCAGCAGGGATGCAGGCACAGAGCTGTCCAAGTGCCATCTCACCGAGGGTGCGCCCGTGGTCAGGGTGCCAGTGTTCTGGTGTTCTGGTCTGTCCTTGCCATGCAGTTGTTTGTCTGTCTGTCCTGTAGCCAGGACAGCAGGGTGCAGTGGACAGGGTCAGTGCCAGACCATGCTGTATCTGTGCCAAGAGATGGCAAGGGGCCAAGCACAGACATGTTGTGGGACAGGAGAATGCAATGGCCAAGCTGGAGCATGGGGCTGGTTCAGAGGGGGAAGCATCACCGGACCTGGGGCTGTTTTTGTCTCCTCAGGCATCATTGTGCCGATGTTTCCCCTTCAGCTCTGCTCATTGCTGGCAGTGCAGGTGCCCAGTTCCTGGCTGGCTCCTGGTGTGGGTGTCTCACTGCCTTTCCTTGCCCCTTGCAGAGGATGGAGCAGCGCTGGAGTGGCCCGTGGGCTCTGTGCTGGGTGAGGACTTCGGGAACACAGCAGCAGAAAGTCCTGGCAGAGGGCAAGAGCCTGGACAGCCCATGAAGCCGAATGTGCAGACACTCTTGGTGGGCACAGAAGGACCCAATGACGCCCTGTCCCCAGCAGTAGCCGCAGCAGGTGACACAGAGCCACCCAATGGGCATCCCAGACCACCTGGCTCCGTTGTCCCCACGTGCCTCCCCGTCCGCCTGTGGGAAGCTGTGGGGCGGCCAGCCCACAAAGGCAGGGCATCTGGGCACAGGGACAGCCAGGTGACACCTCCGACCAGCGCTACTTTTGTCACTTCGACAGATAGCCAAGAGCCACACCCCGCCACGGGCAGCAGTGGGGCCGGGGGGGTCAGCACCCCCATCCACACTGCGGGGGCTGCTGAGGACCCCGAGCTATCAGGAGATGTGACTGAAAACCCTGGGGCATCCCCTCTGCCCCCTGCACCGCCGCAGCTGCAGGATGATGGAGAGGAGCAGTCAGGGGCCCCGTGGCTCTCCTCACCCACAGCACCAGGGGTTGTGGGCACAGCCCTGGCAACGGCGGTCACCCCATGGCACGCAGAGGTGCCCAGCAGCAGCGATGCACTGCAAACCCCAAGCACGGATCACGGGATGCCCGCTGCATCTTCAGAAGAGGAGGAGGATGAGGAAGAGGAGGAGGATGAGGAAGAACGCCCGATGCCCTCTGTTGCAACCGTGGAGGGTTTCCTTGAAGCCGTTCCCGGAGAACCAGGTGGGACCCACAGGGACGGCCTCACCTCTCCCCATGCTGGGCCCCCCAAGCTGTCCCCAGCACCCAGCTCGGCTGCCCCACTGCCCGCTCTGCCCACGGAGCGTGCCAGCCTGGGTGCAGGTGCAAGCTTGGCCGAGGGTCCCCGGCACTGTGTCACTTTTGCACTTGGGGCAGCGCTCCTGGCTGCACGCTGGCAATAGAGAGCGGCAGCACCTTTCCTTTGCACTGTGCTTTCCTCTTGTCTGTCTGTCCTTCTGTCCGTCTGTCTCTCCTCTCTCTCTTCCTCCTCTCTTCGGCTGGGTAAGGGAAGGTCAAAGGTCCGGAGAAGCACATATTTGTCAAACAAATTGGTCTGAGCTATGCATGCACTTAATTCTCTTCTACTTCTGTGAAGTGTTTTAATGACTGTTTCCATGAAAAAAAAAAACAAAACAAAAGAAAACCAATCTATCAAAAGAAGGCCCCAAACCCTCCTCTGACTAACAGTGGTACTAATAAAGGGAATTAAAAGCTTTCTAGAACACGCACCTTGGCTAGCTCTTCCCTTCATCCTTGCGCCCGCTGCCTCGCTCGCATCCCCACTGACGAACTAATCCCCCCTGGCCCCAGAGGGATGAGGGCCTTTGGGGCTGAGCACGGTGTGAGCTGTCCCTGGAGCATCCCCGTGGTGCACGCAGCTGAACGCCGTGCAGAGCTGTGGGGTGTTGGGTGTGCTGGGGGTGCACAGCCTCAAGGTGAGGGCCAGGGGTTGAGATGGAGCCCACTCGCTGCAGGAGGGTGGGGGGTGCATGAGTAGTGACCCCAAGACAAAACTCCTCTTGGCTCCTAAGTCGGGATGCTCTCAGCTCTGCAACCAACCCCCTGCCCATCTTGCTGCCCTTGTCCCTGTGGGACAAGCCTCATTGGGGGTCCTTTCTTTACTCCCCCAGCATGGGCGCTGCTCAGCACCTTGCAGTGTGGATGTGTATGTCCTGGCAAGAAGAAATGTGCTCCCAAAGAGCCGGATGTGCCCAAGCCTTAAATAGCTCATTTCTCACCCTGCTGCAGTCCACTGGAGATGTCCACGTGTCCCTGCAGGCGGGGAGGTGATGCTGTCTGGGGCGAGTGAGGGCACAGGGCCATTGGATAGTGCCAAGGACTTGCACTCCCTGTGCTGCCGGTGTTGGCGACAGCCCTTAATCACATTCTTGAGCTGGGGACAGATTAATGACCGTGTGTCTTAATGACCGGAACAGGCTGCTGCTGGTTTTGCAGGTCGGGGATGGCACCATTGAGTTCTCAGCCTTGGGCAGGCTGAAGGTGACAGCAGTGAGGTTGGGGACAGGCACGAGGCTCGCCTTGCCACCAGGCTGAGGACGCGTGTCTGGGACATGCCAAGGGCTTATCCTTTCGTGCTCCCTCAAAAAGAGCCATCGTTGCACCACTCTGGGGGCAGCAGGACTCATCCCCATCCACGGCACACCCTAACAGTGTCCAGCTGAGTTCTGGGGACATGTCAAAGCCTCAAACCCATCCAGTGCAGGAAGATGGGACGGCTCCAGGCATGCCACCATGCCCCAGATGCTGTGCATCCATCAGAAGGCTGAGGGGCAGCTCAGGGGCATGCAGTGAGCAGGGCTGCCCGTGCCTTGCAGGTGGCTGCATCCCCAACCCCTGCCTGAACGGAGGGACCTGCATTGAGGATGGCATCCATCCCACCTGCCTCTGCCTGCCAGGCTACGGAGGGAGCAGCTGCGAGAGACGTGAGTCCACAGGGCCACTCAGCCCGTGGTACTGCAGGCATCAGTGCACAGAAATCTGTTTGGGTATTTTTTACCTTGCTCAGGGGCTGGGCTTCACAGTGCTGACCCTGTCCTCTCTCCCCCCTTGTTTCCTGCTGTGGTTCAGCGCTGAAGAGGTGCAGCCCCAGCTGGGACAGCTTCCAGGGAGCCTGCTACAAGCACTTCTCCACCCGGAGGAGCTGGGAGGACGCCGAGTCACAGTGCAGGCATTTTGGGGGGCATCTGGCCACCATCCTGACCCCCGAGGAGCAGGACTTCATCAACGGTATGTGGGGCCACCTCAGCCTGCAGGGCATGGGACCCAGAATCCCTCCACAGTGGGTCTGAGGCTTGAAGACAGAGCCAAAACTTGGCCAAGGGGCAAGGCAGAGCCAAAGCTCCTCTCCCTCTGCTGGGAAGGGCAGTTGGACAGGCAGACACCATCACAAATGTTTTTATGAAAGGGGAAAGGAAAGGGGAAAGGAGAGGGGAAAGGAGAAGGAATATTGGCAATAGGATGGATTAACTGGCAGAAGGGACAGCTGGGAAGCAGGGCGGTTCCAGGAGGAGCAGGAACGGACACAGGGACATCAGGGACAGGCGTGGGGACACTGGGGCTCTGCTGCCCTCTTTCGGTGACCCCCCCAAACCCTCTGCCCTGATGGGTCCCAGGGGATGGCAGAGCTCCCCAAGCCCTCCTCTGCCCCCAGAACAGTACCGCGAGTACCAATGGATCGGCCTCAACGACCGCACCATCGAGGGGGACTTCCAGTGGTCCGACGGCAGCCCTCTGGTAAGCCGTGCTGCCAACCCCCACCCCGTTCCCATCCCCACCTCACCTCGTGGTCCTTCTCCATCCCTTGGGATGGGTCCCAGGTTTGGAAGCCTCAGCTGAAGCCACTGGCATGAGCACCGCGTGATTTGGGGTGCCTGAACCAGCAGCATGGAGATGGGGCACCATGGCATGGGCGCAATGCAAAGTGCCAGCGCAGTCCCAGCCCGTCCTGTGCTCCCCAGCTCTATGAGAACTGGCACCCAGGGCAGCCCGACAGCTACTTCCTCTCCGGTGAGAACTGCGTGGTCATTGTGTGGCACGACGGGGGACAATGGAGTGACGTCCCCTGCAACTACCACCTCTCCTACACCTGCAAAATGGGGCTGGGTAAGCCACATACATCCCCAGCAAACTGGGAAACAAAGGTCCCGACGGCTCTCAGCTCACCTAGGGTTGGGGTGGGAGCTGGTGGTGAGGCAGCGGGGTTCAGCTCAGCACAGGATGTCCACCCTCTCCCCCCACCCCACAGTGCAGTGCGGACCTCCCCCTACCGTCAGCAACGCCCGCGCCTTCGGCAAACCAAAGCAGCACTACGAGATCGGCTCCATTACCCGCTACCACTGCCGCCACGGCTTCGCCCCTCGCCGCTCCCCCATCATCCGCTGCCGTGAGGATGGGATTTGGGAACGGCCCCAGCTCTCCTGCCGCCCCGGTGAGCATGCAGCCTCCTGCACCCCCACACATCCCCTCGTGGATGGCTGTTCACTGGGGCTCTTTGCTTCCTGTGTCTCCCCCAGGGCTGGCTCAGAACCCCGAGGACTGAGTGAGCTGTCACCTCCCCAGACCCCACAGCTGGCACGGATGGGGATGGCACTGGGATGGCAGTGCAGCACCGTAGGGCGAGGGGTGTCCTGGTGGGTGCCTGCCCTCTGCTTGTTTTATATCTGTACAAAGAAACCCCGGTAACTAAAGAGCCCCTCAAAAGGAATCGCCAACGATTTGTGTGCTGTCTCACCTTGCACTGGGGCTGTTTGAGTCCTGGAATGGCAACAGAGTCATAATCAAGGAAGGGGGGGGGGGGGGGGGGGGTTGCAAAGGCAGGTGACAACTTGGACGTGGCAGCATCACCTCAAGCTGCTGCCTCCCCCCTTTTGCAGTGGGACAGTGGTATGGGGATGGGGACACTGAGGCTGAGTGCTGGACATGGCCACAATGCTTGGGTACAATGCATCCCAAGCCCCCTCCATGCTTCTGTGGGATGAAAGCAAGGAATTGGATGGCGCTGAGCGGTGTGCCAGCAAGCACATGGGTGGGAGAGGCAGAAGTACACAGCCTCAAAACTGGGAGTTGGGGGATGCACAACGGGGAACCAGATCGATGCTGGAACAGCCTGGGCACAGCTACGGCCGCCGAGCCACAGGCACAGGGAGGAGCAGCCCAAAGTGTCGATGTGTCCCCACACTGTTTTTCTTTAGCTGTATCACAAACACAGAAAGCCCCGTGTGCGGTGCCAGAGACACCGATAACACCAGGACGCTGCAGGGGGAGTGCTTGAGTCCTTGGCAAACCCCCCGCCCACCCCCCCCTCACTGATAGGCCAAGCAGTCCCAGCGGCAGCTTTACTGTCGCTTTATTAATTGAGAAAGCGAAACTCCATTAGTCACACTCGTTAATGCCTGGCTCTCCAGCATGCCTGCACCAGCCAAAGTCTGCACGGCTGTAGGAAGCGAGGCCTGGGCCAGGGGCGCATCGAGGTTGGGGGGCTCAGGGAGCCTGCCGTGCCCACCGGGGGCTGGACCAGACCCCCTCAATTCCTGGCATGGAAATGGCTCTGGATTCTCCATCAAGCCTTGAATGCCTACAAAACTGAGGCAGCTGAGTGCAGGGAGCAGCTCCATTAAATGCACAACCCACTCAGATTCAGCCCCATCAGAGGGGACGCACAAATTCCCCCAAATTCAGCCTCGTTGCTCCATCAGAGGATGCAAGCACCACCCAAAATGCACCCCAAAAGCACCACCCTGTCCCACCTCGAGCTCTCCGCTCAGATGACGAGAGCCGGTGCCACCCCTTTGCCTCTGCCCACCTCTCCTATGTCCCCACGAAGCAGTAGGTGCCGTAAGTGCGCAGCTCCTTACTGGGGAAGCCAAAGCTGCGGACACCAGGCTCTGGCAGACCCCCACAGCGCTGCCGGGGGGTGGTGATGGGGTATCTCACACTTCCATCTGCCAGCCACCCTCCGTCACAGCGATCCAACCCCAAAAACTTCCATGCGGAGTAGAGCTGCCCCACTTTGGCAATGGTAGCACCTTGGTTGCGGCACGCTTGCCCGGCTTCCTTGAAGCTCAGGTGGCCTCGGATGAAATAGACCTCACCTGGGGAAGGGTGGGAAATAATGGAGGGTGATGACTCCGTGAGCAGCCCCAGTGTCACCACACAGGGCTGGGGGATGCTGGAGGTACCTTGCAGCGCAGAGGTGAAGCAGAAGGCATCGAAGCGGTCCCGCTGCTTGTCCTTGGCCCCATAGCTACGGATGCCTGGCAGCAGGAGGCGGCCGCCGCATGGCTCCCGTGAGTTGATGATGGGGTAATGCACGGTGCCATCCAGCACCCAGCCTGCGTTGCACCAGTCCAGGCCCTCCATCCAGGCTGCGGGGTGGGCAGCACCTCAGCATCCCATAGAGACAAAGTGGAGCATGGGAGGGATGGGGATGGCAGCCTGGGAGGGAGCCTGGTCGCCTCGCCTCAGCATCATCGCTGCCAGCAAGGCAGGTTTGGGGCAGTGGGAGGATTTGAGATGCTGCAGAATGCTACCTTTGTAGAGCTGCTGGTAGGTGGCAAGCCGGGCATCCTGCTGCTCGCATGCACGCTTGGCTTCATGGTAGTTGAATCTGTAGCGCCCATTGCTGGGCTGGTAGGGGAAGACAACACCTGTAGGACAGGGACAGAGGGATGGAAGGTGAAGGAAATGCTCTCACCATGGAGGTTTGGCTTCTTACCTCAGGGACCTGGTGCTGAGCAGGAGTCTGGAGCAAGTGACTTTGCAACGGGGACCCATAGGAGCCTCCCCACCTTCCCTACATCCCTTACCCTCCAGGTGCAGTGTGAGTGAGACGCTCTCATCCTCCAGCCCGTTGACCAGCTGGCAGCGGTAGCGTCCCTCATCCTCCAAGGCCACGTCGGTGATGGTGAGCGAGGCGTCGTAGCGGTGGCTGTGCCGCAGGCGCACGCGGGGGCTCAGAGGCCCATAGTTCTTGTGGTACAGCCCGTTGGTGATGATGATAACATTTTCCCCATAGTTGGTTGGCTCCACCTTGCTCCACTTCACCCGGTAGTTGCGGGGCAAGGCGCGCAGCACGCAGGGCAGCGTGGCTGTGGCACCCCGCTGCGTGTGCACCGCGGTGTGCAGGGGCTCCAGCAGGTACTGCAGGCGTGGGGTGGCTGCGGAGCATCAGCTCACCTCGAGGCATTGCCACAACCCCATTGCCCCTCAGCACCTCCCCACCACCCTCATCAGCCTGGTTTCCAAAACCCTTCCCCACTCATTTTCCTGTTGCTGCAGCCTCCAGGATGCTCAGCCCAGCCCCTACCCAAATCTCCCAACACTGTACCCAAGCAGTAGTGTCCTGTCCCCATTCCTGCTCCCTACCGGGGCTCCCTGTTGGTTTCTGGAAGATGCTGGAGGTGGGGGATGCTGTCAGGAGCCAGAAGGATGCGAGCAGAACCCGGTGCATCTTTAGAGCTGAGGACTGGAGAAAGCCTGGGGGGAGTGAAGGGATCAGGGCCATGCAGCAAGACAGACCGGGGGATGCAGCAGGGACTTGGACAGCAACCATCTCAATGTTTGCCCTGCAAAGTGGACATCAAGCAGGACACTGACGATCGGAGAGGTGCCCAGCACAGAGCTGGGCAAGAGCAACCCCCCTCTCCCACCACCACCACCATCAGTCCCCATCACTTCTTACCATCCCCAGGGGAAGCTGCTGTGCCCATCCACCACCGCCGCCTGCGTCCTGGCTCTGTCACAGCCTCCCCATCTCAGGATGAAGGGATCTGGAAAGCTCAAACCCGTGCTGCGATGCTGCTGGGAAGAGGGGACATGGGGCACGAGGACACGGGGGCAGCTGTGGATGCTCCAAGCTGGGTCCTGCCCTCCCCGTGAGCCAGCACTGCTGTCACCGTCACCATCACCACCCTGGGGCAGGCAGTGCCCCAGCAGCCCCACGTCCTGCTCCCATGCTCAGCGTTGGCTGTGCTCTCACTCCCTGCCCTGTGCCCGTCTCTTCCCGTTTTCTTCTCCTTTTATTATTTTTTTTTCCTTTTTTCTTCTCTTTCTTTTTTTTCAACACCTCCCCGAGGAACGCACGGGGAGAAGGAAGCACAATTTCCCATTGTGGGCATCTTTCTCTGTATTGTTCTGCTCAGCAAAACACAGCGCTAGCCAGCTAACAAGCGTGCCTTTATTTGCAGGCCACAGAGTAAGGGAATTCAGGGAAAATGTCAGACCAGCACCATGCAGGGCTCCGCACCCCCTGTTGCAGGCAGAGAGCCCATAAGTGCTGCTCCCCATGAGATTCTGCTCCTTGCTCCCACAGCCATCGGTGCTGATCAAACCCACGCTCCCTGCATGGAGTCTCTGGCTCTGGGGCTGTTGACACCACGATCTGGAAGAGCACTGGGAGGGGTCCCCCCACCCTGACCACCCCCCCCCCCCCAGCCTCACCCTGCTCAGAGCAAAGCTTATGGCAGAAGCTTCGCCGCTGTCACTTTGGGGTTGGGATGGTGCAGGCAGCAAAACAAGGCCACACAATGGGGCTGTGTTCTGGGTTCCCTTATCAGCTCCCTCCCCCAGGGTGCATCTCCAGGACTGGAGGAAGCTCATCGCACACAAATGCAGACAAGCGTCCGTCTGTCTGTCTGTCCAGCAGAGGACACGGCGATCTTGGCATGCACAGTGCAAAAACAGCACCCGGGTGGGAAGCAGAACTGTGCATCCTGTTCTAGGAGGCTCCCCTTGCTCCAAGCCCCTGCCCTGTTTTGGTCAATGCAATCACCCTGCTCTGGGCACTGCAGGCCTCCAGGGTCCACCACTTCAAACCACTGTGAGCAAGGGGGGGGACAGGGCTCTGCTACTCCAGGTTAAAAAACAACAGAAGATGCTCCTCCCCAGCTCTCCAATGGGTCTGTACCCAAAACAGACCCTGAGTGCCCCCAGCAGTGCCCAGTTCAGCAGTGCCCGGCTGCAGTTCAAGGTTTCCTAGCGCTGCAGCACAGTGGCCAGGCTTTCTGGTGGTTACATTTTTTCCCACGTGAAAGCAGCAGCTGCACCCAAAAGCAGCCCTGACTCATCCCTGCCCTGCATCCTTCCCCACACCCGCCCCCCCTTCCCCCTCCCTCCTTCATTTGGGCAGCATGAGATCACAGCTTGGCTGCACCAACAAAGCACCCGAGCCACTTCCCCAAAGTAGCCATACTTTACTTGTCAGCTCCTTCCTCTTCCTCTTCCTTCTCCGTGCAGGACAAACAACTCCACCAAAGAACAGAAAAGCAAAAGAAAGGCTCTGCTGCAGCTTCCCAACCCCAGGGGGAACCCCGCTCAGCCAGCAGCCCCAGGTTACTTCTTGCCCTCATTTTCCTGGGCTTTTCCGGGCAGGAGTTGGCCTCGCAGGCGTGGTTTGCAGGCAGCTCTCTGTGCTCCGGTGAGCTCCGCAGCATGGCTGAGCGTGCTGCTGCAAGGCTGCACCTCTCCGGGCTGTGCTTCTTCCTCCAGCTCCTCACCATCGTCCTCTTCGCCACCTTTGTCCGGTACAGCCCGGAAAGCTCCAACCTCTGCTCCACTGAGCCAAGCTGCAGCCAGAGAGACCCCAGCTCGACTTTGGGGTACCCCCGTGAGTACCCTGTCCCCTGGGAGAGGGGGTGGGCACAGGGAGCAGCTCTGCCTGCCCCACTCTCCTAGCGTGGGTGCAGGAAGTCGCTGTGCTCGGCTCTGACCCCTAAAAGAGAACAGGGGTGGACATGGGGATCATGAGAGGTGAAAACCTGCCATGTGCGCCCCCCCCCCGACCAGGTGCTCCTGGCACTGAGGGGACTGCAAACTCCACCCACTGGGATTGGCAGCACCAGGAGATTGGCACCGAGCCCCTTCCACAGTGCCATCCCCCCCGACCCTACCCCCAGCCATTGTGGGGGGGCTCAGCCCCCTCCTGGACCCCTCCCTCCCCATGCAGCACCAGTGTGGTTGGCCAGGTGTGGGCCAGTTCTCCCAGTTCCACCCACACATCCACACCTGCATGCTGACTCACCTGTCCCTGCTATGCAAAGGGAAGATTGTCCCAGTGCAGGATGTGGGTCCTCTGCTTGGTGTCACCACCCAGGTGTGGGGCAACGGCACCGCCTGCCATGCACTTTGGGTCCACATGTACCCCGATGTTTGCAGAGCAGCAGAGCTTCCCTGACTGTAGCCAATATCTCCAAACACCCCTGTGTCAGTGTTAGTGGTGTGGACAGGTTTGCATGAGCCTCTCTGAAAAGTTTCCAGGCTGTGGGGCCAAACCATGTGTATTTATGGGGACTGCTGCGTGTGCGGGGTTGGTGTTGTGGGAACTGCTGCTGGGAGGTGACACAGTTCCCTGCTGTGCTGGGGCATGTGGGTGCAGAAGGCTGATTGCCATCAGCTGAAGGCTCCAACACCCCAAAACCTGTTGGACCCCAGGCTACCTGGTGGGGGTCACTGTCACCCAAACCCAGGACCTGCCCGTGGTTCTTCATAGCCCCCCTCTGCCTCCTGCCAGGGTTCCGGGATGCCCACCTCCGAGCTCTCCTTGGCTTCGGCTTCCTACTGGCCTTCCTCAGCCGCTGTGGGGTGGGCAGCGTGGCTGGCAGCCTCCTCATCGTGGCCTTCACCATCCAGTGGGCCATACTGGCCCAAGGGCTCTTTTACTTCTCCCAGAACAGCAAGATTTATGTGAGCACTCAGAGGTAAGGCAGAAAGGGTACTGCTGCTCCAATGCTGCCCAGCCCAGCTCAGCTCCATCCCTTGCACACTGGCTCCCTCCTCTGTAAAACTCACAGCTCTGCTCTGGAGGAGGGCTGTGAGAACCAAGCTGATAGTTGAGCATCAGCCAAGTGTTTAGGGGAACACTGAGACCCACTTGCCCAAGCCATGCTGTCTCCTTGCCACCAACACAGCAAGATTCGGGCTGCCTATTCAACTTGCAGGAGCAGGGTGTGGAGTGCAGGGTGCAGGGTTGGGAAGGCAGGGTTTGAGATGCAGGGTTTGGGTCGTAGAGCACAGCATGCAGGATTCAGACTCAGCTCCAGCCCACTCACTCTCCCCAGTGCCTGCCCCGTGCCCTGGCTGCACTGGATCCATCTCAGTGCCTTACCTCTCCTTCCCAGCATGGTCAGTGCCGACTTCTGCACCGCAGCCATCCTCATCTCCACTGGGGCTGTTCTGGGCAGGGTGAATCCCATCCAGATGCTGCTGATGGCTCTCCTGGAGGTGCCCCTCTTTGCTTGCAATGAATATATCCTGCAGAGCCTCCTGGGGGTGAGTCACCTCCCAGAAAGGGAATAGTTGGGGTCTCTGTTTTGGCTCCTGTCATCAAGACCTGCCTCAGCCATGCGCAGATCCCATACCCTGCCCTGCACGGTGCTTTCTGTACTTGCCAGGTAAGCGACAGTGGAGGCTCCTTGACCATCCACACTTTTGGTGCTTATTTTGGCTTGATGGTTTCACGCGTCTTGCACCAGCCCCACAAGGACCAGAGGAAAGAGCAGCAAGATGTGGAGCACCAACCCGATGTCTTTGCTGTGGTTGGTATGAAGCTCGAGCCCTACAACACCAGAATCATAGGAATGATGTGGGAAGGACTGCCACCAATGCTAGCACACACAGTTGTGCCACTGTGCAGACCTCCAAGGATGGAGATTCTCCCTCTTCCTGGGGATCCCTTCCAAGGGAAAAGCTTTTCCTTCTGTCCAGCCCAAGCTGCTCACACTGCCAGCTGTGGCCACTGTCCCTCTGTGCGTCTCTGGCACTAGCAAGACGAGGTTCTTTCCCTTGAGAGCCCACACATCCCCACTCTCCTCCCACAGGAACCATTTGCTTGTGGATCTTCTGGCCCAGCTTTGCCTCAGCCACCACAGCCCACGACAGCGCCGAGCCCTGGGCAGTGCTGAACCTCTACTTCTCTCTGACAGCAAGCACCCTGGCCACTGTCGTCCTCTCGCCCATCCTGTATGAGGAGGGCACGCTGCAGGTGGTAGGTCCTCCCCTGAGACAAAGCCAAGCCCCTGTCCATCCTGCAGGGACAGGAAGCATGACGATGTCCAAGGGAGCACAAGGGGATGCCGGTTTTCTTTTGTGGGTTGGATAAAGCCCAGCTTGATCCCTATGGAAGCCCAAACCTCAACCCCATGCTGATGTTCCCCATGAGGACAACCCCTCTGTGTTGCTCCATTCAGGCCCAGCTTCAGGATGCCACCTTGGCCAGCGCAGCCGTGATGGGGATGGCGGGGGAGATGTTGTCCACCCCCTTTGGGGCCCTCACAGCAGGCTTCCTGGCCAGCCAGCTCTCCCTGCTCAGCTCCAAGTTCCTCTCGGTGAGTCCCCTTGTGGCACTGAGGTCCTGCACCTTTGGAGCCGGGGGGGCTGCATTCCTAACTGAGCCAGAAGAGCAGGCAGTGGAGGTGAGAACTTCCCCCCACCCCAAACCCAGCTCCTCTCCATGCATCCTCCAGCCCATCCTGCAATCCAGGCTGAAAACCGAGGACACGTGTGGAGTGCACAACGTCCATGGGCTGCCGGGGATCCTTGGAACCTTCCTGGGGACACTGCTTGCAGCGTTGGCCACCGCGGATGTATACGGCGACAGGTGAGAAGAGCCGGCACCGGGGGCTGCTCCGATATGGGGGCTGCTCCGATATGGGGGCTGCTCCGGTGGCCCCCCTCGTGGCCACGAGCAGAGCCCACGGCCGCGTTCCCCGCAGGCTGCAGCTCGTCTTCCCGCTGGTGGCCGACGGCAGCCGCACGAATGCTGAGCAGGCGCAGTGGCAGCTATGCGGGCTGCTCGTCACCTTGCTGCTGGCTGCCTTCGGGGGCGGCCTCACGGGTGAGTTTCAAGCCCGTGCATTAAAAATAAATAAATAAATAAAATCCCCCCCCCTCAAAAACCCAACGAAACCACCGATAAACCGACGCGGAGGAGCCCACGAGGAGCAGCTCGGCCGAGAGGCCGCTAGGTGGCAGGGGAAGCTCGGTGCGAGCTCAGGCGGACTCTCCGCATCTCTAGGAGCCCTCCTGCGAACGAAGATGCTGAGGACTCCCCTCGAGAAGAACGAGCTGGAGAGCAAAGTGCTACCGGAGGTACAGTGGGGTTATTCGGGGGGGACACCCTCCTTACTCCCGGGTGGGAGGCAGCTTTGTCACAACCCTCCCCGCCGCCCAAGTCCTGCTTCACCCTTGAGCCAATCCACCCCTCTCTGTGCTGGTGCAGGTGGATGAGGATGGATGTGAATGCGGGGCGGGCAGCGAGGAGCGAGGCACCATGGCCTGACGGCTCCTACAGCGTGGTGAGTTCCAGGCAGTGCCGGCAGCTCCACGTTCCCAGCCGGGCTCATCTCCATGCACTCCCCAAGGCAAAGTGGGATGTAAGGCAAAGAGATGCTGCAGTCGTTTGGGTTCTTGCTGTGGGAAGAAGGGACAGCCCGGCTTGGTGCTGATTCAGACCTTGCTTGGTTGAGAGGTGCCACCCGCCAGCTCTGCTCTGTGCCTTCATCTTCTCCACCTGACATAGGGAAGAACTGCGGGGAGAGCTTTTCTTTAGGGTGCTGTGCTGGGAAGGGGCGTACTGAGCTGAAGGGCAAACAGCAGAGACTTTTTCTATGGATCCTTTTGACCACCACCATTAAAACACCTCTGTCTTCTTTTGTAACTTCAGGATTTGCCCATGAATTCACACATCGTTTGCCAGGGAAGAAAGCAAAGCCCCCAGGATCCCCCACCCTACACAACAGCACTGGGGAGCCACAGGGTCCCCATTTGAGCCATGATTTCATGCTTAGCTCTGACCCCTCCATTACCTTAGCCACCAGAGGGTGCCACAGCCCGTGGCCAGGCCGTGTTGGCAGCCGAGTCCCCTGCATGCAGGTGGCCTCTCTTCTCCCATCCAGCTCCTTGCACCACGAGGACCCCTCCACCAAAGCAGCAAAGCATCACTCAGTCCCCTTGAAAGAGGGATGCCCCACGGTCCTGGTTGGCACTGCACTGAAAATACACCGAGATCTGAAATGAGATGGGAAAAAAAAACCCAACCACAACAACAACAACCACCCAACTATTTGGTTCCAGGCTGACCACAAATGGTCACTTTTAGATGGGGCTCTTTAATTCCTTTTAGAAATGATGGAGAAAAATTTGGGGGCTGGTGCACTGTTCCGCAGCAGGAGTTGAATACCTTTGCCTTTGATACACATCAAACCAATGCCTTAACATTCCCAGGGATTCCCTCTTGCTCATTACTAAGAACCCAATGAAATCGAGGTGTGTGCTGAACGCTTTGGTTCCACTGTATTTCCACAAAAAAAAAAGGAGCCCAGCAGTGCAATATGAGGCTCCATCATCACTGCAGGCCCTGGGCATTCTGCTCCTGGTCCATCCTAACCCCATTCCATGCTCTGCTCCATGGGAAAGAGGCTTCTCATGACCCATGGGAGGCAGAAGCACATTGGGGCTGGGTTCCAGCCTGCAGCCCTTAACCCCATTCACTCCCCCCCCCCCCAAACTCCACTTTCCTAGGCAGCCCCTTTCCCTTTTGATGTCCTTCCAAAAAGCAACCCACTGCGAGGGGAAGAAAAGCCCCTCCAGTGAGATCATTGCAAGACCCCCAGGGCTGGGGTTGGGCGTGGAGTACAACTCCCTCCTCTTCCTCCTCGGCCCTCTGAAGGCTCTTATGCCCTATAATCGGATTAAGGAGCCCTGCACCCTCCCCGTGCCACGCTCACACACCTCTCTCCCCTCAGACTGTTTAAGCAAGGCGAACGCAGAGCCGGCCCTCATGGCGACGAGGGTCGGTGGGGACGGCGAGAGCCTGAAAGGTTTCGTCAGCGAACAAATTGCTTCTCTGTAGGGGCCGTTTTCTTCCCAAGTTGAACATAATGATGGCAGTTTGGTGAACAGATGGCGTGGCTGAGCGGATAATCCCGGAGCGAGAGGCAGCTCTGGCTCTGCCACGGCACTGGGGTGCAGATGGGCGCTGTGATGGTGGCACCCAGTGGGACGCATGCTCGGCTCCGTGCCTTGATGCTTTGCAGGCCCTGAGCACAGTGGCAGGGTCCAAAGCCCCTCGTGCCTCAGTTTCTCACCCCCGTGACCCCTCACAACCCATCCACAGAGGATGCACCCAACACAGGGAACAGCCCAGAAGACCCAATTTAGCATGCACCGTTTAGCTCCCATTTGCACCCCTACTCCCAGCTCTGTCCCCTGGGAGCCCTGGCTCTGCCAGCACCTTGCCCTCCACATTGGCAGCTCAGCTGCTGAGGGCCCTGCCTCCATCACCTCCTCTTTCTTTTTCCTAAGCTCAATCAGCTGCTCGGAGGGTGTTGCTCAAGGAAAAGCAATAACCACAGCTCTGCTACAGCTGGGGAAACTAAGGCACACAAAGAGGTGCCCGTGAGTGCACTGGAATTAGCAGCAGGACAAAGCCCAGGCTTGCGACGTTGCTGGTGTATGTGTCCTTACACATCCACGGCCCCTACTGCCTCCCCCTTAGGAGCAGCTGATGCTGTGTTCGGCTTGATAGAAAGCCAGCTAATCATCTTTCCCACCTTCGTTAGAGTGTGAATTGTTATCTGAGCGACACCTGTAAAGCTCCTTGTCAGACAGGGCTGGTGCACACGTCTGATAATGGGCACCAGATGGGAGCAGGGAGGCTCGGAGAAGCACAGGGGCCCAGGCATCCCTGCTCCAAACAAAGAGCAGTGCCTGACAGCTCTGATGGCCGTGTGGCATCACCGTGCCATAGGAACACCCAGCAGCACCGGTGCTCCATGTCTGCCATTCCCCAGGTGTGAGCACTCTGAGCCACCAAGGCACTGTGCCCCATTGAGTGCAAGTCATAGAATCAGAATGGTGTGGGTTGGAAAGGACCTTAAACATAACTTAAATCCAAATCCCAACTCCTTCCAGACCCGTGGGCCAGCCATGGGATGGTTGAGGTCATGCATTGAATGTGATTCTGAGTCCTCCACATCCCCTCCATGACCCCAAACTCATGGGGCAGAACCCAGCCTTGCTGCCAAGCTGCCCCCCTACATAAGCATCCTCGACTTTGACCCTTGCAATCACAAAGCTCCATTTGCAGGACGCTAATCATTGCTAGCAGCATAATGAGCCTTTCTGGGCACTGGCACTGGGGGCACAGCAATTAAAATCGTTGGCACCCAGCACATGGGTGGCTGCAGTGCCTGCTCCGGGGTGCCTGGGCAGTAGAGGCAAACAATCAGCTCGTTCTTTGCCAGCTCCAATGAAGAATAAACTAAAATCAAGAGGGAATTGAGGCCCCAGCAAAAACTGGGAGTCAAGTTTATTTACAAACTGGATGTAAAGTGAAGGGCTGGGAACAAAGGTGTTATGTAAGGGACAGTCACTAAGGGGCTCTTTACCCACACTAATTGCCACTTGCACTGCAAATACATCTTTATCTCGCAGCTGAATCTGCTCGCAGGTTCAAGCATTGCTCCTTTCACCATCCTGCCTGGCAAAATTAGCAGCCATCATCCTATGGTCCAAACCCATGGGGAGCCTTGTGGTGCACCACAAAGCAGGAGGGTGCTGGGGTAGGTGTGTCCATGGGCAGCATCTGGCATGGGGAGATGCTGTTGGGGGGAGGATGGGACCTGGAGCAAAATACCTTTGAGTCCTTGCGGGCTGCAAGGAGCAGCAAACCATCACGGGATGCTCATGGGAATAGCAGGGAATGGTTGTGAAAGGAAAACCAGGGAGGACGAATGTTGCTGGTGCTTATGATGATGCTTTCAAGGCAGCCAGCTGGAAATTGCCAAGTGGCTTTGGTCAAATGCAAGAGACCCAAGGGCAGAGAGCAGTGCAAAGAAGCGGGGTCATTGCAGCACCCAGCAGTGCTTCTTTCTGCTCCCTACTCCTGGCACATGCAGGGCACATCCAGGGCGTGAGGACCATGGAGGGCACTGTCAGATCCGCTCTGGCTGAGCTGTAGGGTTACGGAGGAAGAGGAGGAGGCAGCATCACCAGGAGCCCGGAGGTCAATTTTATTGACAAACGGGCTCTTGAATGGAGCGTGGGGAACAATGCCGACACTCAGCCCGGGTCAATCTGGGCTGTGTAAAGAGAGGGGCCAGCAGGAGCAGCCCCAGGGAAGCCCTCCAGGCGAGTGGCCTCTGCCTCTGTGTTTGCATAACCCCTGACCCCTCCTTTGGGGGTTTAATTGAAATCCCAGCTTGGTGACAAATTGGCATGACCAGTGGACCAGGGGATGGAAACGATGCTGGGAGCCCACTCCCTGCTCCAGCAGAGTCCAGTGCATCCCAGCAGGCGTGGACCCCATGCGGAATGGCTCACCCTGCTCCCACTCACAATGGTTTAACAGCAACACATTGCTTTCCCCCATGTCACTGCCCCAATGCACTCAGACAACATCTTCACCCCACAACCAGCACATGAGGATCATTTGGGATGCATTCTCCTTGGGCTGGGTTGCTCTGCTGCTTCCCCAGGCTGTTTGCATCCTGTCTGTGCAGATGCTTTCCTTGCAAATGCAGGAAGAGAATGGCCACAGCCCTTTGCTGGTCTTGCATGCAAGCAAAAGCTGCTTGTCAGAACTGAACAGCAAGCATAAATGGAGCCCCAAAGCAGTTCCTGCAGCCTGGGGGTCAGACAACTGCACTGAGCCAAATGGGGATGGAGGCAGCTCATTTCAGGAGCTCCTGGGAAAGAGGTGAGGAATGGCAGATGCACCCCCGTGCTCTCCTGCCCACAGCAAGACATTGAATATTTGACTTTAGGTAGATCAGTTAAGATGAATCTCAGCTGATCTTTGAAGGGGGATGGGGTAGTGTGTACCTAACGCGCAAATTGCCTTGGTGGGGCTTGAATCAATTCCAGGTTAAATCTGCACCCACGGCACCACAGCTCCTGCTGGCAGCTTTGCTGGGTCTGGTGGGGTGTCCCATGCCCATCCTCAGACCTCATTTCTCTCATCAGCCTCATTTCTCCCAAGCACCAGCAGGACTTGCTCCCACTTGCACCCACTGGCTGAGCTCCGTCTCAGCATCTTGCACCAAACTGCCTTAAAAACAGAGTGATTCCACTTTGAAGCTAAACCCTAAAATATCCCTAAAATACAATCCTTGCTTTTACCATCTGTACCTCGTTTAGAAGTCATTCGCAGAGATTTTTACAGATCCTAAAATACTTTTAGCTGCAGATTTCAAGTCTGTTATCTGCCGCCGATTATTTCACCGCTGTTATTTGTAGTTATTATTAAACAAGTACCAGACAGGGCTCCTTCACAAGGATCTGCAGCCTTTGGGGACACTGAGAGCCTTCAGAGCAGCTCCTTGCCTCTGCAATCAGATCTCAAACCCATTCGCAATAGGCCCAGGTTGCCAATTTGCAGAGGGGAGAGGTGTGCAGCTGGAGCTGCTCTCATGAAGTGGGAACGCTGGTAGGGATGAGACTTTCGGATGCATCCCTGCATCCCCGTGCTGTTTGCTGCATTTCAAGGGAGAGAAGCTGGAGTTCCTATTTCCACCTGTGCCGGTGCATAGACCTGGGATGGTTTCACCCCCACACATGCCCTGTTTTACTTGGCCACCCTCCCTTTGGGGAACGTAGCTCACTGGGGTCTCCACTTCTTTGGGTTCCACCAGTGCTACTTTAGAGTTTTGAAGCTCTTTACAGCATTTCACACTGTGCTTTGGCCAACGCTCCCCATCCCTCTGGGAGCTTCAATTCAGCACAACCACACACACCACCCCCCTTCCCCCCCCCAAGAAAACTTTGGCCTAAGAAGCACCCATGTCCCTGTGGCACAGAGGGTGGGGGGGCAGCCTGACCCCAGCCCCCCATTTCCCATCCTCATATTTATTCCCTCCCAGTCGCCCCGTGCCTTTCTCCGCACACTCTCCTTTGGTGAGCTCTGCCTTCCCCTTCCCTGCAAACCCCCCCCCCCCCCATCCCCAGCCCCATCCCCAGCCCCAGCACCCTCCTTTCCCTCGGCTCTCTATAAACAAAAGCGCCTCAGTGTCTGCAGGAAGAAAAGTTGCATTATGCAAATGGGAAAAAGCGAACAGGAGATTTCTCACTCCGAGAACCCCCATTCCGGGCCTGCACCTCGGTTTCCATGGCATGGCCAAAGCCTGCTGGAGCCTGGTTTGCATACGGATGAGAGAGGAGATGAAATCAGCACGAAAGCCCATCGCTGACAGAACGCCATTGTTTAGCCTGTCTGATTTGGAGGCTAATGAAACGCCATTAAAAAGAAAGAAAGGAAGAAAGAAAGAAAGAAAGAATGAAAGAAAGAAAGAAAGAGGGGGAAAAAAAGAAAAGGGCCGCTTTCATCCTCCCTCTGGTCAGCAGGAGGAGGGGGGGGGGGTCAGTGTGATGGTTGTGTGCACCATCGGGTCGGGGTGAAGGCATTCTGGGGAAGGAAATTCCCAGGATGCACTGCCCTGCAAGCAAGCAGGGAGATGCTGACGGGAGATGGAGCTGTGGGCAACGCTGGTGAAGGGCTGTGGGATATTCATTGAGCACATCCAGGTGCAAAAACCCCACAATGGCAGCAGAATCCTAAACCCACCCGTCCCATTGCAAGGGTCCGGGCAGAGCTGTGGTACAGCTGGGAGAGTGAGCATGGGTTGAGCTCTGCCGACTGCGGGCTTCTGGGGTGCAGTGAGTAAAAAGCAGTGCAAGAGAGAGGCTCGGTCAGCAATGGTCAGCATGCTGTCACCCTCTGCTTGCTGGTGGAGGTGTGCATCACGTGCATCCCAAAGGATAACGTAAAGCAGATGGAGAGCCACATGGGTCTGCCTCTGGCCCAGGGGTCTGGCAGCACCCTGAGATGAGACAGAGCTGTGCCCAACCATGGGCAGCCCTTTGTCCTTTGTGCCCTGTCCCGCTGCCAGCAGCGCATTGTCCCCTCTGCGCCACTGAGAACAGCCCTGAAAGGCCTGATTGCTTCCCCCCGGCCCATTGAAATGCTGGGGACTGCAGCCTGTTCCCTCCTGGTGCTCGGGAAGCTGGCACCCTTTCCGCTTCACTTCCCTGTGCCCCTCAGCTCAGGGCTCCTGCTGGGGACTTTGCTGTCAACAGAGTTTTGTTCCCTTTCTGGGGCGGCACGGAGGGGACACGAGGACCTTGGCAATGGCAGCTCCTTTGACACTGCTATTCTGCTGCGACCTCCCCGGCTGAATAAACAGCTTACAAAAAAATGGAGTTTACTGTATTTTCTATTCGGGGGAAAAACAGTGCATCTCAGTCCTAATTAATTTACTTAATTAACATTATCTTCATTTGGGGCCGTATGCAAAGACCCCTCTGTACTGGCCGGGATGGAGGAAAAAAAAAAAATAAACAGGAATCAAATATAGTCTGGCATCTCTCACCCTGCCTGCAAAGGGACAGCACAGGAGCACACAGTGCTGCAGAAGGATGGTCCCCACCTCGTCCCCCATGGATGGTCCCCGAGGATGCAGCATGAGGCTGCCTGCACCCAGTGCTGGATGCAGCATGCAGGAGGGGATGAGGACAGAGGCTGCAGAAAGATGCCTACTCAGCTCCTGAATTCAAGGCTTGGCTCCCCCTGGAGTCACCTATGGAGCCCGTCCTGTGTTCAGGTTGATTTTTCTAGGGCTCACCTAGGTCCCAGGTAGCCCCTGTTTGTGGGGGGGGGGGGGGGGGGGGGGGGAGGGTGACACCTTGCACCTCTGCCCGAAGCCCTGCTCTGCTTTCTTGCTCTTTTCCCTGCCAGATGCCAGCTCTCTTCAGCTTCTTTCTTCTCCCTATGCTTTGCTTTGCTGCGTAGTTCCGGAAACCAGAAACAAAAGGAGAGGAAAGAAAATAGGCCGGATTGGAGTGTGTGTGTGGGGGGGGGGGGGGGGGGGGGGGGGGAGTTTCCCTTCCGTTCAGCTTTTTGCAGCCTCACAATATGAGACAACGATGTGGCACCTCACATGACAGCGCTGTGCCCACGTGTGCAGCCACGTGATGGTGCCCAGCTCTGCCAAGGAGAGAGGCAGGGGGTCCAAACCCAGAGCAGGGGGTGCAGGGGTGCTCCACTCTGTGCTCCCAATGCCAATGAAAGACAGATGTCAAGGGAAAGGATCCCCAGCCCATGTGCTTGCAGGTGGTTTGGTTTATATGGTGAGATCCGTGCTTGCGGGTCAGAATCTTTGCACTTGAAGCTCCCACCTCCAGAACACCCCAAACACTGCAAAATACAGAGCTGGTGTTGGATGTCTGCCTCCCATCAGCCCATATCTCCCTTCCAAACAAGGCCGCCAGCACAGGTTGAGGTACTCAAGTCATCCGAATCACATGGTTTATAGGCATTTTTGTTTTATAAAGGGAAATCCTCCATTACAAACTCCATAACCACCAGCCTCAGTGGCCAGCAAGCATCCCATAATTCATTTTGCTTGTTGAAATCGAGCCACCACGAGGACCTCCCGAGCCAAGCAGGGATAGCAGCTGCCAAATGCAAACCGAGCATTGAGAACAGAGCACAGTGTGCCACGCAGCCGTAGCAGGAGGGGATGCACAGCAGTAGCAACACGGGCTCCATGGCTCCAGCAGCATTTTGCACGCTTGCATTGCACCGTGCTGCCCTGCTGGAAACGAGGGATAGGAGGGCTGTGGGCACGAGGTCTGCACTGCATCCTCTCCCTGGTGATGCGGGACCGTGGAGCAGAGCGTGGACAACTGCAAGGTTGGCACTGATGCTGCAAAGCAATGTGTTGCAAGCAGACTTTCCCCTGTGCAGGACCAGGCAGAGGGGAGATGATTCCATCACCAGCAACCTGCTATAGCAGCAGGTGCTTTGTCCACCCTGCTTCCAGCTGCTGCTAGAACTTGCAGTAATTCCCAGTGACCTCGATTTTGCAAATCATTTTTGGGATATATATATATATTTTTTTTCCCCTTTCTCATTTTCCCCCTCCCTTTTTACTCTATTTTTAATTTGTTGTTGTTTCCCTCCGAGCTG
Organism: Alectoris magna; assembly: GCA_030625065.1. Classification (NCBI taxonomy): domain Eukaryota; kingdom Metazoa; phylum Chordata; class Aves; order Galliformes; family Phasianidae; genus Alectoris; species Alectoris magna. The sequence continues at coordinate 790,429 of CM060589.1, forward strand.
GAGTTTGTCATTTAATCAACTTAGACCCAGATAGCCCAGAGGGTGTTTGGGGAAGGGGGGTGGGGGGGGAAGAATGGAAACGTTAATGTCACACCACCTCCCTAAAATGAGTTTTAATTGTAATCCTTTAATCCCTCTCAGATGGCCCTCTCTCCACTGATGTTTTTCATAATTATTCCTTGCCATTTTCCCATCGGTCTAAGGAGTATCTTCAAGAGGGAGGGGGTGGAGAAAGGGCCCTTTTATAAAATAATAATAATGGGCCAAATTAAGACACAAAGAGGGAAATAACAAGGGGGCAAGGGCTGCGGAGACAGAATGGGGATTATTAATGCCTCCCCCCTCAGAAATTTCAGTGACGGTGCTCTCAGACACCCCAATCAGTGGGCAATTGAGGCTTGTTTGCTCGAGTGGCTGCACCCTCCTACAATGACCCACATTTAGCCAAGTGGTTGCATTGACAGAGTACCAGGTGTGAGGGATTGGGAAAGTGCCTGAAGGCAGCGTCTCGCCCGCCTGTGCTGTTCTGGGACTGTTCCCACCTGCTTGAGGAAATGCTCCCAAGGGCCTCGTGCCCTCTGCTGCCTCCAGCCACCATCCCCTGGCCCCTCGGAAATGAGCCCTAACTCATCCCTTGAGCTCACTCAAATGGAAACCTGATAGAGTTTTCCTTCCCGAGCAGCAGCAGCAGAGGAGGACGTGGCTGGGTGAGGAAGGTTGGAGGGCTCTTCTGGCCTAGGGGCCACCAACCCCCTCAGTTGCTGGTGCCTCCAGCCCTCCATCAATCTCAGTGCTGGTGGAACTGATTCTTTTCAGCACCCAACTGCCAGGCACCCCAGTCCCAAGGAATGGCAGGAAAGCAAAGTGATTTGTCTCATCACTCGAAAGCTCTGGGCCTCTGCTACTGCAGCTTTGCAGGGTTGGCCCCCATTGCGCTAGCATGGGACCACACCACGAAACCTGGTGGAGGGAAAGCATAAGCCCAATAAAATTTCAATGGATGCTTCTGAGCAGCTTGGAAAGCCTCTCAGGAAAGGGGGATGTGGAGGTTGAGGTCTCTAAGGATGTAGGGGGGTTAATTAAGGGGGGGTTGAGCCTGGTGAGCAGGAGTGTGCCGACCAGATTCATGGTCACGGGCTGCAGAGCTGCTCTGGCAAAGCAAAAAGGGATCCTTCACAAACCACTGAACTTAATCTGGGAGACCTCTCATATAAGTCCAGTAGGAGTTAATCCACCCTGAGCATCGCTGTCACCTTCTCTCCCCATCCATAAAACTCAGTGATCATTCTCATTGCTTTACTTCAATGTACCTGACCCCAAAGCCTCCACTGCCTACTGAGAAGGTGCTGACTGGCTGCCCTTCTCCCTGTTTTGGCCTTCACACTGCAGCAACCTGAAGCATCCCACCCTCTGCTACGGTGCTTGGATTGAATTGACAGTGCATGCTGGCAGAGTGACCCCTGGGGACAGCAGGTCATGGCCACTGTGACCCCATGGGGCAGGCGATTCTTGCAGGAACAAAGAACCCCTGTGTGCTGACTGCTGGGGCTTGTGTGCAATTAACTCTGATCAAACCAAACATGCCAAGTTCATGAGCACCAAGTTGAAGAGCAGGGTTGATAGACTGCAGGCTCACCCGGGAAGGAAGAGCTGAGCAGCAGGAGCTGTGAGACAAGAGGGAAGAGAGCCCTGAAAACAAAGCAGGGCAAGGAGAGGGGGCAAAAATGGGATTACAGCAGAGATACAGCTGACAAATCGTGTCAGGCACCAGAAGCATTTGGGGAGGCAAGCAACATGGAAAAGGATCCATTTAATTATCTACGGTGGGGCAGCAGAGGAAAATGTGCTTCAGGGATGGAGGTGAGCATGCAAACCCCATCCAGCATAGGCAAAAAGGGAGCTCACCTTTCCCCCCCCCGCCACCACCCTATACCCCAAAAGGACATCTCAAATCCAATTTGGAACATGGAACTTCTCAGGAATTCCAGTGTAGAAGCAGCAGAGTGCTTTGGGTTGAATTGCATCAGGACATGACAAACCCACACGAGGTTTTCAGTGATTTAAGTGGTAGAGTCTGACCGGGGGATGTGATATGCAGCAAAAGTTGACCAGAAAGAAGCCATTGAAATCAAAGTGCTTTATGGTGTGACCTGAATAAAAGAAGTGGAACGTGGTATTAGCAGGGTTACACTCCTGTAAAACGTGTTGGCTCCAGCAAAACTGCTTTTATATTGAAACAGCACCAAGGAATCATAGAACCATAGAACCATAGAATGGCCTGGGTTGAAAAGGACCGCAATGATCATCTGGTTTCAACCCCCCTGCTATATGCAGGGTCACCAACCACCAGACCAGGCTGCCCAGAGCCACATCCAGCCTGGACCCTGAACACGTCTCTCCCTGTAGCCCCAGCAGATGCTGCTCCCAGGCTCAGGCATGAGATATAGCATGATGGTCCATGGAAACGGCCACAAGAGAGCTGCTTTGCTCTCTTTATCCCTCACACACCCCTGCAGCACCCAGGTGATGCTTTGGAACAAAGCCCTGCCAAGAAATCCAAACACTGCTGCCCACCTTGTGACCTCATGCAATTCTTTGTATTCTTTTCTACCCGTTTCCTGGATATTTGGGACTGTTTGGGAATGTGAGCTGCATGCAGCCCCAACTGATGCTGTGATGCCACATCCCTGGCAATCCCACTGCCCATCTCTCAGCCCATTGCGAAGCTCCAGCCCCCCATCGTAGCCCCCCGCTCATTGTCTCTGGTGGGCAGATGTGGGGCTGGCACCGAGGCGTGGGAAGCCAACCAACAGCTATGGGTGCCCCCAGACCCACAGCCGTCCCCACCCCACGGCGGGGGCCAGCTGGGAGGGGGGTTTGGGGAAGAACAGAGGCTTGGGGGGATGGAAAAGGAGAAAGGGAAGAAGAAGAAAGGGAGAAGGGCGAAAGAGGAGGAAAGCGCAAAAAAAAAAAAAAAAAAAAAAAAAAAGGGGGGGGGGGGGTGTAAAAATCGTTAGCACTAATTATCAGGCACAGGGACAAACGATTAATTTGCAAGTCAATTAGTCTCAGATAGGTTCGTGTTTCCTGTTCTCAGCCACTGAGGGGGAAAGAAAGAGGGGAGACACAACTGCGGCCTTAATCCTCCTCCTCCGAGGCCGCCATCGCCGGGCGCCTGCCCGTGCCAAGGCGGAGGGAGGGGGCTCCAGCTGGCACCACACGGAGCAGCGGCCGCGGCGAGGGGCCGTTATGTGCCACTCATTGTGCCCTGCACAGCGGCCCTGGCACTGCGCCGACACTTTTCCCCCCCTCCAGGCCCCGCCGCCGCCATTTGGGAGCCCTGCCGCCATTTTGTGGAGGCCCTGGGAGAACGGCGGTCTCGGCGCTCTGTCCTCCTGTTTCCTCCTCCTTGTCATTCCTCCATCAACCAAGACCTGCGGGTGATGCTGAGGCCTTGGCGAGGTTGTTAGGAGGTTGTCATGGCTGCCCTAGAATAGGGGTGGCCCACGGTTGTGGTCGCATCATGGTTGCATCTTGCTGCATCTTGCTATGGGGGTCCAGCTGCAAAGCGGCCCTGTGTTGGTACACGAGGAGCAGAGCCCGTGTGAAGGTCTCCACCTTTGCCCCAAAGCTGTAGAGAGTGGCAGAGGCTCTGAAGGAGATGAGTTTTAGCCAAAATCGCCCTCTGAGCCGCAGCAAACTGAGGTCCCCATAGTGCCTGTGTGGCTTTGGGGTAGATGAGGGAGAGGTCCCGGGGGGTCTGAGTGGGAAAAGATGTGGGATGTTGCCCTAGATGCAAACTGTGGTTTATCTGAGCTTATCACCGTCACCCGGAGCCAATCATTACACACCCACTGCCCGAAACGGTGCTGTAAAATATGTGTTTTCTGCGCACAATTTGGTGCACCCGAGCCATGAGGGAACGTCACCCCCCCGTGCTCTAAAAACACAGAGAAAAACAGAAGAAAAGGAACTCCAAGCCACGGTGAAAGGAAAAGCAACAAGGGAGAAAACTCAGCTTGATGGATAGGGGCACCAGCAACCCCGAAACGTTCAGATGGACCCCCCCCCCCCCAGGGGCACATGGGCACCCAGCACACAACTTTGAGCAGCACCCTCATCACTTCCCATGGCCCCTGAACCCCAAATCCTTCCTGGCAGAGGGAGCAACGGCGACAGCTCTTTAGCATGCGTTGTGTGCCCGTGTATGTGTGCGTTTGTGCACGGGAGGGTGCAGCACATGATCTGAATGTGCACCGCGCTCCCCACGCTCTGCGCAGGGATATTTGTGTGTGTGTGTGGACACAACATGTCTGGGACCCGACAAAAGCCAGCTGATTGACACAGAAAAGGGGGCTGACAAAAGGACAAGCGGGGCTGGAGGGTTGTACACAATGCCTGTGGCTGGTACCATGTGCAAGGGTGGGGGAATGAGGGGCTGAGGTGGCTTCTGAGGACACCTCCGCCTTCCAGATTTGATAAAAAAAAAATCATAATATCAATCTTTCTGCCTTGCTTTTGTGCAGAAGCAGTGATATTTACACCTAGCATGTGGCAGCGATGGTGGCGTTGCTGCAGTCCCATGGCTGCAGCTGGTACTGGGTCCCTTTGTGCCAGCTGAAATGCATCTCCGGCCGCAAAACTACCCTAAGCCTGGCAGCAGCTTCCCTACCCATTGCAAGACTGAAAGCCTGGCAGCGCGGCCTGAAATGTGGCTAAAATACCCCCAGAGCAGAGGACAGCAAGCCCTACCTGCACTAAAGAAGATCTTTACCCAGCTTTGCCAGCACAGCACCTGGCATCCACCCCCCCCCCCCCCCCCCCCAACCCCCCTCTCTTCCAACATCCCTTTGTTGGGATAACATCCCTATGCTAAAAAACCACTCCTTTCTCATTGAAGGTTCCCATTTCCACCTGGACGTCTCTAAACTACAAGCAATGGCCGCATCCCCAAGAAAATCTCCCATTTTGCTGAGGCTCGTTCTCAAAACCCATTTATTTCCCTCCCCCCCGCCCCCCCCCCCCCCCCCCCTCGCCTTAATGAGAAACAAAACTGTTTGCAATGTAAACAGCTTCACCGCTCCGAATGGCTCCGAGCAGTGGGGCTGGGGGGGGGGGGGGGGGGGACGGGAAAAGGGGGGGGTGAAGAGAAATTGTTGAATCCTAAGAGAAGTGAAATCTCACCGCACTTCTTATCCTTTCGCTTTAATCGGGAACGTTTCCACCACTGCCATCCCCGATTGCCTTCCGGACCCTATAAACTGAAGGAGCTCTTTTCGATCCCGACTCGTTCCGGGTGCGATTAACCCAAGTTTAGAAACTCTTCCATCAGCCACACACCTGGGATTCCATCCGAAAGGGCTGAACTTGTTTTTCATAGGGCTTTCTTATTATTATTTTGTTTGTTTGCTTTCCAGGGGGAATAAAGGAGCGCTAAGAAAACATTTAGTTCACAAGAAAGAGTCCGAATTCCGAAGAATAATAGGGAAAAAAAAAAAAAAACCCCAATGATGCCACACAATGGGGCTCAATGAGTTCCCACCATCTACGGACCTTAAAGCCTTCCTAAGTTTGCAGTTTCCTTGCGGTCATTTTACATTACAACGTAAACCAGAACCCAATATTTTTTTTCAGGTCCATTTCGGAAACAAACGCCGACGTTTTCAGCTCAACTATTCCTCTCCTGCCACTCCTTATAGAAATGAACGCACGTCGCTTCTCGGTGGCAGCAAAAACAACGCCGCAAAAATTACCTTCCCCCCCCCCCCCCCCACACACACACACCTTTTTATTTTCTTTAATGTTTATTATTTCCAATTTATTTTTCACCCCGAAAGCAAAGAAAAAAAAAGGTTTTGGGGGGATTTTTTTTTTTGGGGGGGGGGGGGAGGGGGTTGTTGTTGGGGTTTTTTTTTTGTGTGTGTTTGTTAAATGAAGGAACGAGGTGGGAGAACCGCGTTTAGCGACGGGTTTTAACGGGATTCACCTCGACCCGACAAATCCCGGCCAACAGGACGGCTTTGTGTGAGCGCACGGCAGCCGAGATTTCACACTTCCCCCCTCAAGGAGCTGAGCCAGACCCAGAAAACTACGGCTTCCCCCCCCCCCCCCCCCCCCCAACCCCACACATCCCCCAAAAGCCAATTTCCCCCTTCGTTGTCATTTGGAGGCTATAATTCCACTTGGACGATTTTTAGAGGGAAGCAAAATCAATTGGGTTCGTTGCAGTGTTCGGTTTTATTTGCAGGTTTTCTTTTTCCAATTGCTTGAGGAGGAGAAACGAAGGGAGAAAAGAAAGCAAACGAAGCTGAAGTTTGACCGGGAAAGAATTTGGGGATCGGGGGCTGTTTGGGATATTTCCCCCCCTCCTCACCCCCCCCTCCAACTTCGCCCGTCGGGGGCGGTCGGACGGGAGCGCAAAACTGCGCGGTACCGATGGGGATCGTTCAGTTGGGAGGGGGGAAATTAATAATAACAATAACAATAATAATAATAATAAAAGAGAAATAAAAAAACACCTCAATGTACGTTGAAATAAATAACACCAAAGGAACGCGGAGCACAACAGGAATGCGGCAAAAGGAACCGAAGTGCCCAGACTTGGGGGGCTTAGGGGAAACAACATGTGGGGGTTTCCCCCCTTCAAGTTCCTTTTTTTCCTCGGGTTTTGAGCTTCAGCCCGAGAGAAAACAGTTCGGCACCCGCAAGTGAAGCACGGAGCTCCCTGTAACGGCAGAGCTATGAATATTTACTCCAGGGTCGCCTGTTGCAAGCCGGGCCCCCATCGCACTTCGCAGCGTTGCACCCCGGTTCCGCTTCATTCTTGGATCCCCCCCCTCTGCCCCACAACCCCGGGGGGGGGGGGCTGCAACTGAAAAAGGGGGAAATGGCTCAACTCCGTGTCCTCCTTTAGTTCCATTTGTTTATACTCTGCCTTTTACCTCGCTCTTAATCTGGGGTTACCCTGATGAAGAGCGCATCGACTAATTTAATTTAAAACAGCTTATTTTATAATCTGATTTGGGAGGGGGAAATCTCCGTTTATGATTTTTCGCCTCCCCATCCCCCCAGCCTGCTGGACGTGATCATTATTCTTACATTTTCTAATGAAAAGTAAGATTACAAATTAATTGAATTGCATCTTCCCCCCCCCCAACAGCAATCTGTCATCTTTGTTAAATTTGGGGCTAACCGTAAATAAATTGCGAATATCCATAGCGAGTATTGGTTTGGGATGGGGATGGGGATGGGGGGGGTTGCTTTGCATTGTGCTTTGCTCGGGAAGGGGTTGCTCTGTGGGAACAGCTTGCATGGAGAGGAATCCCAGCGTGGAAGGTGCCGTCGGGGCAGCCTTGAGCCCCATGACTTCTGGGGTGAGAAGCGTGCAAAGGTTTGGGAAGGGGGAGGGAAGGGGGGGGGGGGGGCTTTTAAGTAGCTAAAAAGCACCACGGGACAAAAAAAAAGACAGGCTTGGGTGGCTGAAGCTGGGCAAACTAATAATGATAATATATATATATACACATATAAATTAATATTAAAAGCGCCGCTGTCAGCAGGATAGGGCTGAAGGAGGAGGAAACGCAGCGCACGGTTGGGCGCAGCCCCGCACCTCTGAGCTCCGCACCAGCGGAACGTTTCCTTTCTGTCCTTGGGGCCCCGCAGTCCCCCCCAAAAAACACGGAGGGGGAAACACGGAGCAGCCCTATGGGGAGCGGAGCGGAGCGGCACAGAGGAATTGGGAACGGAGAAAAGAGGGAAGAAGTTCTCCGCGCAGTTTGCGCCCTCCTCTCGATCCTCTACTACCGGAATGATTGGGTTTAGTGATTTATTCGACCCGTCTACCCACGACTCCTGTCATTTACATCTCTATGTATTAATGAACAGCGCAGCCCTCTCAGAAAGCCCCGCAAGAGGATTTTTAACTTTAAATCCGTCCTTTTATTTCCTACGGACTCGTTCGCCCCCTCTTTGATTGAATGCGCCGCCAGTAGGACATGAAATCGCGCATTTTACACCGTACAAATACATATGTTTAAATCAGGTGGAAAGTTATTATTCCACAACCTAAAGCCACGGCTGAAGCCGCGTTTTGCTTCGTGGATGTGCGCACAAACACACACGTGCACTGACAGCATCGCATCTCCCATCTCTTCCAGCCGTCTCGTTTTTTGCTGCCACGTGCGTTTTAACTCCGTTTTAAACACAAGAAATAAATCAAATCCGGTACGGAACGTCTCTTTTTTAAATGCGTTCATCGCTGTTTATTGTTATTGCTGATGTTTCACCGGGTGCCACGGGCGAGCTCGCACTCCGCTGATGCAAACAGCAAGAAGAAATAGAGGGGATTCATCCCCAGAAATCTCACTGCAAGAGGAGGGATAAATGATGGCCTCACGCTCGGACAGAGGGCTGTTTGCATGAATACGTAATAAAAGCAGCGCAGGATTCTGTTCTTGTTGGACTCCAGCATTCAGTTTCTATAGTCACCAACGAGCATTTTTTTTGGGGGGGGGGGAAATTATATATCTATTATTTTTCAGGGGTTCCCCAGTGCTTGGGAAGGGAAGCTGAGCTCCCAGCTTGACGATCTTAGGAGGGGAAATCTCAGAGCCCGTATCAATTCGATGCAGTGCTTTATGTTTTCACAACGAGGGGGTGGCACTGGAACTGGGGAGAAACAGGAAGAACGTAATTGGGATTTCTGGGAATTAAGATCTGTGTTTTAATGCTTTCTCCGCGAGGTTGGCACTTTCAACTGATTTTAAAAAGAAAAGCCCCCAAAACCCAAACGTTGCTCTGAGTTGAGGCTGTGGGGGATCCGGTGTTTTTTTTCCCCCCTTTCTTTTCGCTCTGAAGTTGCCAAATAGGCACATTTTACCCCCCCAAAAAAAAACCCCAAAGTGTTACCAAAGACTCACTTACGCACTCTGACTGCCTCAACCTTTATCTTTCCTCATATCAAAGCTGCATTGCACGCAGGGCTTTGGACCCCGTGGTAAATCAGACTTTGCAGCCCACGACGGCAAAAGGAAGGGAATTTGGGGATGAATCCCGTTACCTTTGAAACCACCCCGACAGCCCAACAACGCGTTATTGTTCTCTCCTAAAGCAGACGGGGCTGTTTCCCCGCTATCGCTCATTGTCTGCACTGGCACACATCATTCCTCCCTAATCCCCCATTAGAAAGAAAACAAAAGATACTATCGCTTGGAAGATGATAAAGTCGTACGTTACATATCCTTTAATTATAAATAAACAATTTCTGATAACATTGTCTGAGCTTCTCATTTCGTCCCGATCCTGATAACTTCTATTCAACCTTTCCTCCCTTCTTTGCGCTGTTGAAGCTCCGTGAATGAGACTCTCATTGCTCCGAAACCTCAAGCGGGTACCGTCACCAACCGGTGATGCCAAAATCCGTGTGAATTCGGCTCCGAAGCGGTTCCAAGCAGCGCGGTGCTTAACCCGACATTGCACTGCAATCGGGATCGGTTTAATGTTCTCTGCATGGGTTTTTCCGCCCCCCCCCTACCCCATTCCCCACTTAGCGCTCCGGTTCCAGCAGTAGTTACGGGATTTAGCACACAAGGGCTTCTAAGATGGCTAATCCTATTAAACTTCTGCAAACAGGAGGGCAGGAGCCATGGGCTACCCACGGCTGGGGAGATGGGGACAGGCACAACGCAGTGACCCCCAACCCTTGGGAAAGGCGAAGCACGTGTGCAAGGCTCGGAGGAGCCCTCACTCCATTGATCTGTCCCAAATCTGGCTCAGCCAGCACCCCTTGCTATGGGCTGGGGTAGGGTGAGTTGGCACAAAGGGCTCTGGGTGGGCACAGAATGGATTCCCCGAACCTGGAGTCAGCTCCACCACTGGGACACGGGGACGATGGGACCCTGTAGCATCCCAGGATGCTCTGCTGAGCCCCAAACCAACCTCAGAACCATCCCTGGGGGTCAGTGCGTCCACCTGTGCTCCCGTTTCCCCACAGTGCCACCAGCCTGGCTCTGCCGCTCCTCCTCCAGGTCTCATCCCCACCCTCACCAACCACCACTGCAAAACCCTAAACGGGTTGCAACGCTCCCCCCGAGCTGTTTGCTTCCCTCAAACCCCACCAGTGCTTCCCAGTGCCAGCAGAAAGCTGCTGCCCTGGCACACGCCGCAGGGAAAGAAGGGCAGCAGCTGCCAGGCAGCGCCAGCAATGAGATTTGGGGGGGGCGAGAAGGGAGGGGGGGGGGGGGGGGGAAGGCATAGGGAGGCTGCTGGGGGCAGCTGGCTGCTGCTGCTTATTATTATTATTATTATTAATTCATCTTCCCTTCAGTAAGATTTCTCCAATTAACAAAACACTCCCCCAGAACAGGTTTCGTAGAGGGTAAGTTCAGGCACGGGGTGTGAGATGCACACATACACACACACACAAAAAAAAGGACTAAAGAAGAACCCCCTGCACAGGAGCCGAGCTCTCAGCTCCTCCCAGCTGTGCTGTAATCAACCCCCCTTCCTCTCAAACACCATCCACCAGCATCAATCCTGCCCCAATCCAACCCCCCCCATCTGCACTGCACTGGGGTTTGCACAGGGGTCCTTTCCACTGTTTTCTCCCTGTAAATACTACCAGGGGCTTCAGCACACATGAAATGCCCCCTCTGCAAAACTCCCACTGGTCGAGCCCATATCACTCATGGGGTGAAGCCTGGAATGCCCTCCAAGCAGCAGAGGTGCATGGCCCCACTGCATTGCATTGCCCACCCCAATGCTGCACAGAAAATAAATGGGATATAAACACTCTATTTCCATCTGAACCACCCTGATCACTCCACTTCCCACAGCAACGCAGCATAGAGCTGCTCTGGCAAACATTCCTTTCTAAAAACACCAGCAGAGTTGAGATGAGATTTGCTTTCATTTGGGGAGATGGGGTCAATTTTTGCCCTAATAAATGATTTTTTTTCTTTTTCCTCATTCGCACCACGATGGTGTGTTTATGAGGGGTTCAACCTCAAGTTGGTATCCTTATTATCCTACATGGAGAGTGCAGGGAATCACATCTGGTTTACTGACAGAGGGTTGAGGCTGTTTAAGCACAGGAAATGCTGATTTTTGTTTGGAAAGAAGCTTAAGAATGGTCCACATTGCATTGAGAGAGGGAGGGTGGGATGCAACCCTCGGGAGAAAGGGGAGATGGAGCTGTTCCCCACCTGATTTTCCTGAGGGAAACGACTGTGGGATGCATCAAACCCGTTACCTTCTGATTTCAATATTTCACGTTATAGAGGAGAAATTCCCTTTGCACTTCCACTCGGAGAAATACATTGAAGTTCCCACTCTTGTTCTTTGCCCCACGTGGAATAGAAGGGGTAAAAAGGAGAAGGGAAGAAAAACCTCAGGTGTTACCAATGGATTTAAAACCTTTCCAAGTGTCTGAATGTGACCAGTCCTGAATTTATAGGAACCCCATTCAAGAAGAACCTCATTTAAAATATTTTCTCAACAAGGGGAGGGCGGAGGAGGGGGGGGGAATGAATGGGGAAGGGAAATACCCATGAGAAAGGAGTTGGAGAGGAATTTATTTCTAGGGGGGAGGGTTGGGAGAGGGAAATTCTAGAGCAGCCCCATGAGATGGATGGGAAGGGACCATCTGGAGTCACCTCATCCCCATGGCTCCCCATGGATATGGCTCCCCAAGGACATAGGCGAGCTCCAGATCCATGGTTCAGGAATCAGATTTGGCTGGGGGAAAATCTGAAGACTTTCCATAAAGGCAACGGTGTGTATATATATAAATATATAGAAAATCAAGAGGAGGTGAAGCAGAAAGCTTGTGGAAGAGCAGGGCTGTAAGAAGGTGCTGTAAAATAATGCAAGGTGCCAATGTGGGTGATGGGGATCCCACGGAAGGGATGCTGATGTCCCTTCCACCACCGGTCCCCCATGCACGGTGCCACCGACCCACAGCAAAGCTCTTTGCTGCAGAAAGATTGGGTAAAGGGAGGAGACAGCACTCTGCACACAGACAAGCAGTGCCGCTGCAGGAAACGATCCATAATCCTTTATATTGCTATTATTATTTTGGAAAATGCTCCCTACTGTGGGAAATCAAAGGGGGTAGAGATGGGATCTGCAGAGGCTTCGGCTGTCATTCCATCCCCTGCTCCTCCTCCATCACCTGCCTTGGGGCAGCACCACCTCCCACCCACCGCCATTCTGCGGGCATCAGGATGGGGGGCAATGCCAACTGCATCCCTTTGTCTGAGGGCATTGAGCCCCCCAGGAGCAGGGGGGGGGGGGGGGGGGGGGAGAAGAGAAGAGGGGGAGGGGAGGAGACCATCAGCACCCAATGAGCATCCACACGGCGCTGCCCGTCTGGCATCAGTGCCCCCTCGCCACGAATGCCATTGGCAAAGCTGAGCACAAACATCTTTTCAGGGCTCGCCTGGTTCTCCCGGCTGCCATAGAAACCCCTGTTTAGCTGAAAGTATATTAAAGGATGGTGCTGGCCCTCGCGCTGAATTCATCACATTGTATTCCCCCAGAAAGAAAAAAATATATATATAAAAGAAGAAAGCCCACCCCCTTCTGCCTCCTCTGCTGCTGCTTTCTCTGGCCAGGGGAGGTGGTCACTCTCTGGTTTGTTTTGCAACCAACCCCCCCTCCCCTACACACACAAACACACATTCTAGAGGGAAGGCCACATCCAGGCCCCTTAGAATAAAAGTGCAGACATGGGAAAACTGTGGGGTGAAGCCCTCCCTGCTGTTTCCATCCCTGCAGAAGGCCACAGGTTGACCCGTGCTGCAGCCAAAGGCACGCTGGGCATCACATATCCCTCCCCATGCAGAACCAGGTCAAATGGAAAGCTTCCAGTTTGCACAGCAGCAAAAATGCTACAGAGTACACTCAGACATCATTAAAATACACCCAGGGCATGGCTTGAAGTATAAACCCATTTCAACCTTGAATTATAAGCCCATTTCAACCCAATCCTTCGACACAAGTGAGGATATGGCCCCAAAACCTCCCCACGGCTTTGCCTGCCATGGAGGTGAGAGCTTGGAAGTCCCCATTCAGGCAGATTTCACACCCTGCCAGCAGCCATGCATCTCTATCAGCATTGAGCCCCGGCTCTGCAACACTCAGGATGCACAGCCCAGGCCAAAACCTCGGTGATGTTTGTCAAAAATAACACGGCTTCGGGGTTCAAATTGAGTTTTCATTTGCTCTTTCTTGCAGAATTTGCTGGTGGCCCAGAATTACCGACCATCATTTTTGCCCAGTTCCCCTCGCAGGAGTGAACAGATCTTACCCAAACTCCCCTTCCTCTCTCACATCAGCACACGAAGAGGGGGTTGAACACAGCTGCTATCTCCAAACCGTGGTAGAAACATTTCTCAGCATTTTAGACATCTCTCATCAATTTTTACACCGTTTGTTTTACCTGCGCAGACTGCAGTAGAAACAAAGCTGAGCCCTTTGCAGCGTAGGATGCTGCTACCATCAGCTTTGGTCAGAAATACCCCTCAGGAAAACTCTGTTTGGTCAAGAGCCAATTATAAGAAGCCATGGCCGGGGCTTTGCTACATTTTTGGGGTGCAGAACTGATGACACGACCACAAAGTCACCCAACGGCTGAACGGGGCACAGTTTGCACAAGGCAGAGTTTGTTGTAACACCATTACAGTGACTGGGATGTGCCATTGCTTCCAGGGACGTGGCAAAGGCCACCCCACAATCAGCACAGAGCCGCCACCAGTGCCCCACCGGTGTCCCCAGCAGTGCCCCTGTGCATCGGTCCCACTCCACGTCACTGCAGTGGGGGGGGGGGTTGGTGGGGGGGACCCTGCCACGCTTGTCTGGCCGCTCTGGGTCCATCTGCATCACAAAAGCCCCATTCTTGTGAACTTGGGCGACCTCCCGACCCCGCCAGCTCGGGGAGTGAATGGCTTTAGTCTACCACGATCATCATGTCACTTTGATTAGTGCGTGAATAAACTCTCAATCCCAGGCTGGGGGAGGCAGGGGCCAGCCAAAGCTGCACCAATTCCAGAGGCAGTGCTGCCCCATGCCTACGGGCAGCCATAGAGACCCCAACCTGGCGCTCCCCCCGTCCCCTCCACAGCTTTCACTCACCTCTGCCCCCCAGACTTGGGGATGTGGCACCCAACAGCTCCACCTCAGTGCTTAGAGGACCCCAGTTGTCCCACCCAGCTTCCAGGGGTAATACCAGTTCTTGTCCCTTTGGTGCCCCAAGGGCATTGCTGGGGATGGGCTGGTGGAAGCTCGCTGCACAAACACCTTTTGAGCAGAATGGGACGGACCCAGCACTCACCCCCAGGGTCCCCCCAGCCATGGTGTGAATCCAAGCTCACAAAGGGCTGCAGGAGACCCCAAAAGGATGAATCCTTTATGGAATCAGTTTTGGAGTTCTACTTCCAGATCCACATGAGGCTCAGCCCCACCTTTCCATGACATCAGGCAACCAGTGCCACTTGCCTAGGGATGCTCCCAGCTCATCCCAGTCCAGCAGCCACATCCAGCTCCAGAGGGGTGCCCACAGGTCCTCTCATCACCCTAAAACCAAGCACCCAAGGGGAATGGAGGACATTCCCAAGAGCTTTTGGGGAGGAGGATGACTCCCACTTCAAGGCATTACTCTGGGGGGAAATTCTGGGGGATTTTGCATCCAAGGGAGGCCGCAGATCACACTCCAGTTCCCCAGCCATGTTATGCTGTGTAACGAGTCCCAACCATCATGCTTGCTTTTAAGAGGAACTCTGGTACACCCCTGCCTCCTGCTACGCATCCTGTAATATCTATTAAAGCCCGAGCTACCCAACAACTCTCAAAACTGCCAAAATACCACTATTTTAAGCCTCAAAATGCAAGATCCGTCAAAAAGGGTTAGGGAGACAGTAAATTAGGCCCTGCACGAAGGGCTCTACATGGGAAGCTAATGACCTTTTGTCTCTCCTGTCTACAGATGGGCCTCATTTGCATGTATGCACTTGGAATAATCTCGCTCATATTTCAGGCGCGAGGCTGCATCCCCACATCCTCCTCCAAAGAGGTTCTCTCCCGCAGTGCTGCCATTGCACTGTGCTTGGGGCATCCAGATACCCATGAGAAGAGAGCTCAGGGTCTACATATATGTGTATAGCCCCCATATGTATTTATATATTTATGTAAAACAAACCAAGTGCACTCCAAGCTGGGGAAACCAAGGAATGGAGAGCAGCCCTTGGGGGAATTGCTCCAGGAACGGTGCACTCTCTCATCTGGAGTGAGATCTGAAGTTGAGGGAAGGCTTACAGAGCCCCTCCACTGCCCCCCAGGTCACTGTGCTGCCCTTTCTCTTGTGCTTCTTGGCTTTTGCTGAAGCAACCCCCAAGGAGCAGATTGGAAGCATTGGGAGCGGAAGATTTGGGTGCCACCCGGATGCGTTACTCCCCAACATGTCAGGACCCCATACACTGAGCGTGATGCCCTCAAGCTATTCTAGCATTCAACCCAAATCCATTCCTTCCCACTCACATCGCAGCCCCTCTCTGGAGCCCCTGGACCCACACTCAGCCAGGATCAGGCCTGGCAGGGAGCAGCAGCTCCATCAACAAAGCACTGGAAAGACAGCGCCGCGGTGAGCGCGAGACCTCAGACAAGCAGAGCTGTCAATCCGGCCCCCGATCTCTCAAAAGATGGATTGTTTAAGGACAAAAAAAAAAAAAAAAGAAAAAGAAAAAAAAGAAAAAGGAACTTACAGACATGAGCTGAGAGGCGGGGAAAAGAGGGGAGGGGAAACGAGCCTGGCCAAGTTAAAATTCCGACGGAGAAGTTGCGGCTGAACTATAGAGTCTAGACAACCATTCACCGACTGGCCCCAATTGTTATATAGCCTCTATTGTCTTAATTAACCATTTTGGCTGAATTGGGAGCAGACAAATCTTTTCTTCTTCGTCCCACCCCTCCTCCGTGCATACTCATGCAGACAAACACACGGCCGAGTCAAGTGCTTTGATTTAAAAGCCCCCTCCGCGTCCACACGCACGCATCCATCCATCCATCCACACACACACACACCTTCTTTGGTGAGATCTTTGCAAGGTTCCTTGAGAAAATGCCTCACCAAACAAGCCCAGGGAGCAGGGCAAGCTGGAGATGGGGAGGAAAGAAAATATATATATATATATGTGCAAATCCTGACGCAACGCGAATGGGAACAAATGGGTTGATTCGTTTAATCTCCTAATGTGCTTAATAAAGCATTATTGCAATGCAAATTTTGTTTTAATGCTGCACGTATTTTATTTGCCACGCTGGTAATTTTAGTTGGCTGAACCATCCGCTGCTTTGTTTTACGGAGTTCTTTCTGGTTGGGGTGAGAGGGGATATTTTGGGGGCCTTGTGCCAACTGACAGCACCTGGGAATCTCTGTGGCATCCTCTTAGGAGGGTTTAGCTAACAAATAAATACATAGGAACTCCCAATTCCCCCCTGGTGACACCAACAGTGATGCAGGAGCCCTTCTCATGAGCCCCACTGCCTCTTTCTACCCCTCTCCTTTATGCCCCCATTCCTGCTATAATGGGGAGCCCCAGCAATGGGATCAAGCACCAACATCCCCCATCCTCACCTCAAGCAGATTTTGGGCATCTCTGCAGAGCTCCAGAAAAATCCAGACCTCACCAGCACTGGAAGATTGCATGGGAGAGAGGGGGGAGATCTTGCCTCATTTTATACCAGTGTGTCAAGGTGCAAACCTGATTGCAAAAGAAAGAAATTAGTGACAATTATAATCATCGTGCCGGGCTGCGGCTCTCTAACAGAAATCTGTCATTTTGGCAGGATAAATGCTGCTAGAAGAGCTCTGCGAGGCAAACACGGCTGCGTGCAAACGTGCAAGTTGGTGGATGTGCCAGAGTCCACTCTTTTAGCACTGAACTGAGCATCGAACTGCACCACAGGGGAGCAGAGGCATGGGTGAAGGAACACAGAAGAGGACTGGAAAAGTCATTGCTGTGTGCACTTGAGGGGGTCCTGGAACTGGAAATCCAAGGACAAAGCCTCCAACCCCCTCCTGTTTCACTGACCTCCTCTTGACACTGTGTCTAATTAGGCTGGGGCAGGAGCAACACTGCAGGGATGGGCTCAGAGAAGGGACCCAAAGTCCTTGGATGCATCAGCGAGTGTGTTATGTGCAAGCCTTGAAATGCAGACCCCAAATCTTCAGCAGCAAATTTCATTAGGCTGCACCTCCCCTCCTCCACCAAAGCACTCCAACCACAGCCAAAGCAATTTCCTCAAGGTCCTTTGGAGGAACAGACCCCACAGGGGTGACTGGGGGTCACCCACATCCTCAGCCCAACCTTTCACACCACCCTCTGCAAGAAAACAACCATGCTCTAAAACACAGAGTATAACCAGAGACCAGAGCAAGACGAAAGGCAGGAGCAAGGTATAGCACGGAGCAGAAGTACACACCACATCCTGCACCAAAACCAGGAGGAAGCAGAGCTCTTCTGCACCTGGCTTTAAATACAGCAGCAGTCCCGGGTGCCCCTGATTGCTGATGGGTCTCAGGTGGGACCTGCTAGGTGCAGAAAGGGTTTGAGCACCTTGTGCATTGTGTGGATGCCTCATCCATCCGTCCATCCCTCCGTCCCTCCATCCCTCTATCCATCCCTCTATCCATCCCTCTATCCATCCCTCTATCCATCCCTCCATCCCTCCCTCCCTCCATCCATCCCCTTAACGTTCCCTAACATCAACACTTCATCTGCCTCACCCGATTAGGTTTGGCTCACTTGATTTTCTGTCCAACACCTTTAATCACCTCCCAAATCCCCCCATCATTATAAAAAGAGCCACCACAAACATTTTCAGCAATCCAAGTTTTATTTTTGGCAATTCTTTTATACTGCAAGGAAGGCGGTGGTGAAAAAAAATATATACTTCAAAAATACGAAGACGGAGACTGAGAAAATATTAACAAGGCCCTGTGCTTTCTGCTAAAGTGCCTTCATTTCATTATCATTAAATTTGCCTAGTAATTAGATTTCAGGGCATGAATATTTAAAAAATAGATATAACAGACAGGCTGTCAAAAAAAAAAAAAAAAAAAAGGCACGACAACATCAGTTGGATAATTTTTGAGACATTCGTAAGCAATTAGCACAGATCTCCTGAGTTTGGAGACTTTTGTTTCCTTTCTTTTCTTCTTCTTCTGTTGTTTTTTTCCCCTCTTCCAGCTTTGCATTCTCCGCCTGCAATGGAAAGAATACCGCTGTAAATATGGGTGCCACCGTGCAGGCTTTGTTCCTGCCCCAGTGCCACCCCTCTCCCTGCCCATCCCCGTGGGGTCATGCTGGAACTCCCTGCTTAAATCAAGGTTGCACAGAGCTCCTGCCTTCATCTTCAGGCGTTTCTGCTGAAAACAGTGATTTTGGTCCCCATTTGCATAATTGCACAGTGACACGCTCACCGCTCCCTAATTGCATGACCTGTGCTCGACATTGCTGCCTGCAAGGGGCCAAGCCAAGGTGATCCTGCACCCATCCTTGTGTTCCTGCTCTGCGGTGTGCCCATTTTGGGGGTGCTCAGAGCACGCAAAGACTCAGAGCAACACGCTGCAGAGCAGTGACGGATCACCACCCAGCGCCCAACCTAAGGTGGATGTTAATGCACATTTTGTTCTCCATCGTTGCCATCATCTCGGGCAACTTAAGAACACACAAAACAGCCACACAGAACAAAAAAATCCCAGACCTCAGCTTGGGTCATGCCTTCCCAAAATCTCCTTTGTAAGGTTTTATCAGCAAGAGCAGGGAGTGGAAGCAGTTGGTACAAGCGGCTGAGAGACCAAATCAAAAGCATGTGAGCAGATTAAAGAATCAATCTCCCCATTTGATGCAGAGGAAATCCCACTAATTATAAAGAAGGGGCTTATTTCCCGGAGTCGCTCTGTTTGAAGTCATCAAAACTAGCAATACTTAATTACTCTACTTTATGGAATATATAGCATGGAGCTCCTTACCAGCTCGTCTGCTTTCTGGTGCCATTACTGGTGCCGGGGGCTTCCAGGGGGCAGTGGGGATGCTCCTCCAGTACCTCTGCACTTATTTATTCAAATGAAGCCCTTAACAGCCCTATATGTGCCTGCAGGGAAGCATTTAAATGGACTTTAAAAGGAGGCTATAATGAAAATTAAAAAAATAAATAAATAAAAGAAATGATTTAGCCATGCAAGCTACCTGGCTATTATTGTGTGTGTGTGCTCCGTGTTTATGCTATGCTGGCAAACACCTTCATAATCTGCAACTGAGGATTTGATCAAAGAGAAGGTCCACCCAATCCTTGAGGACAGAAGGGGTTGACTGCAGCTCCTCCAAGCTCTTAAGCAGCACGAAATTGGTATATCTAGATCGTGTCCATAGGTGGGAAATCACTCACTTGGATGATCCGGGGGGAAAGGGCATGAAAAGAGAAGGATGGGCAGACACAAAACTTTGCTGCATTGGAATGAGGAGAGCGAATGCCGAGGGTTTGCCTTCCTTTAATCAATGAAAACTAAGCATAAAATCAGCTCTAAGTGTGTTTTCCCAAACTGTTCTCTATCCAGCTGGAGTGGGGAACTTGGGGGATCTCTTCTTGCACCCAACTCCCCAGCCCTGCGGGTGCTACATCCCCATTGGGAACAGCAGCACTGCCTTGAGTGTTATGCGGTCACTGGGGCTCCATCACCAACAGTGCCACCACCAAGGATAGGGGTAGGGTTAGGAGGAGAGAGGAAGAGCAGGGCAGGGGGAGAGCGCAGGGGAACTCTGCTTGGAGCCATGTAGCTTCACAGCCAAAAAGCGGACAAAAAGGAGTTTTTACACCACCCTGAGGTGGAAGGAAAGCTGCTCAACTCCAGCTTGGCCTGGCTGGGAAACAGTGTTGGTGTGAGCAATGCTTCTGGAGGGACCGTGAGCATTTGTGAACCCCCAACGCATGGCTCTGCTGCAGGAAGGCAGACTGCAGCACTTCCCTCCCAGGACGTCTTCTCCAGGTTCCTGCTGGCACTTCTTGGGCTCCATCTTCTCTGAATGAGTGTTGGCGTCACCTGGAGATGCCCCACTCTGTGCCTTTCCTTGTTGCAGGTTTTCCAAGCCTCCCTGAGCAAGGATCCATGTCAGTACTCATAGGCAGCCTCAGCCCAATTGCTTTTCCCAGAGCACGAGGATGGCAGCAATGAGAATGCTCTGAGATGGACCTGAAATAAATCCCTTACGTCTTTACCCTCTTGGAACTGAGGAAAACCCCACTTGAGCACATTGCCTACAGGCTTTGGCCTCTGGTCTTGGGCTTTATGGTACAAGAGGAGGAGAAGCGAACACCTGCACCTTTTCTAGCTGACAAGCAAGCTGCAAGAGGGGAAATGGATTGCATCCAAAGAGGCTTTCTAAGGCTGGGTGCTTCCCAATGGCAATCCATCACTGGCAAGGGGGCAGAGCAAAGTGCTTGGCACCAGCTCAGCCCACTGGGGGACACCCCACAACCCTCTCCTCCATAGGCACAGTTGATGGATGCTCCCCCGTGCCAAACTCAGGCAGAGACAACGTCTCCCAGGCTAGGGGAACTTGATACACCCTGAAAATCAGCATGTCAGCAAGACCTGCACCCCCGCATAAGCAAAGCAAGGTCTGGATCCCCACCACCCCATTGCAGGCCCTATGGGAATGGGGTGACACAGAGCCTCCTGCATCCCATAGTGCGGCCGAGGTCCGTTTGTCACTTTTCCTTCATTATTTGCTGTTTGTACACAGGCATCATTAGGGATTCATTCGGTTTCCCTAGCAGCAGGCATTAGTCTGGCTTCCCTTTCCCCCCTCTCTCTCCCTCTCTCACCAGCACCCTTTATTTTTAGTGTCTTATTTACAGTTTGACAGAGTAACTGTAACCCTTGCAAGCTACTCCAGCGGCTTTAATCGGGGGAATAATGGGTCTTGTCTGGCGATGAATAGAATTTAGGGGACAGATTGTTCCACACTCGCCCGGTGGGGGTAATTTATTTATGTGCGCACTTGTCAGGAGGAGAAAGGGATGGGGGATCTGTATGCGGCAAGGACATCGCGCCGCTGAAAGGCGGAGGGGAAGGGAGAATGGAGCCAAACGGCCCTGCTCCCACTGCCCCCCCGGCAGCTGAATGCCTCCGGTGGCCGTGAACTTGGAAGGGCTGAAAGCCCCATTCCCAGGCTCTGGGCACGTCAGCGGGGCTGCAATGCTGCCGGCAGAGGGGCTCGGGGCTCCAGATGGGTCCAGGCGCAGCGAACAGCCCTCCCTGGTTCTGCTCGCATAGCGGCGGCGCGGGGAGCTCGTCCCATAGCAACGGTACAGTAGTGGCAGCACAGCGGGGGGCTGGGAAGAGAGGCAAAGCCCTCGGAAAAAATACAGGATGGGCCCAGACAATGGTCCTCTCTCATATCATAAATTACACGGCGGCGACAAAAAGGGATGGGGCTGGATCCCCTCTTCCCGATCCCACAGCCTCCGGGCTCGTTGGGTGCCCATCTGCATCCCTGGGTAGGGTGGATGCAGCACCCTTAGGAGTTGTGTTTGGGTGGTGCATGGGGGGAGAAAGACCTTTTGCTGTCCCCACCTCTCCACCAGCTGCATCCCTGCTTCCTGTGCCCACCGCCCATGCTCTGCACCCCGTGACTGTGCTCCCTCTGCTAATATTTGGAATGTCCAGGTTCTCCTAGTAAGTCACAAAAAACACCTTTTTTTTCCTCCTATTTCTTCACTATGGCTCGAGACCTGGAGCATTTTGTGTTCGTTGCTTTGGGCTCCACAGCTCAGCACAGTTTATCCCATGAGCTTTTACCTAGCACAGGGAAAGATCCCTATGGGACATGGTACTGTGGGCTCTCAGTCCCTGAGAACCCCAGCCCCCAGGCAGCATCAGGCTGAAAAAGAAGGGTCTCAGGCTGTGCCCACGCAGCAGAGATGCTGGAGTTAAACAGCTAAACCCCAGAAGCAGGAATGTGCATCTTCCCAGCACTGCACTGAGAACAGGGAGCAAGCTGGTGGCTGAGCAATCCCCATCCTACAGCCACATCCTTCAAGGCAATGCCCCTCACCAGAACAGCTGTAGCACTGCACTAAGTGCGTTGGCCAGAGCAGAGGTGCCTTGGGAGAGATGTTCAGAGCAGGGCAGAGCACACACAACTACTTCACCCACTCCAGGGTACCACGAGGACCATGGGTTCCTCACGGGCATCACCGCATACCTTTGGAGAGCTCAGTTCCTCCAAGCTGGAGGATGGCACAGGAGCACTGAACCAAACAGAATAGCAGGCTATGGAGAAGATGAGAGAAGCCCTGTGGTACAAGGGGACATGACAAGGATGGAATGCAGGAGGTCAGGTTTATGGTTGCATTTCATCTCAAAGCTCTTGCCAGCTCAGGTGATTCTATGACCCTCTGGCTGCGGGACAGCTCATGTGATGCTCCTGGTGTTTCATCACCCCCAGGTCCGAGGGCGATGCACACTGTCAGGAGCAGAGGTCAGAATGATGCCTTCATGCTCCTATGAGGACAGCACGACGACAGTGGCACGCAACCCAGCCCAAAACCCATTTAAGGAAGACCTCCCCTTGGCAGAGAGACCAAGAGCTCTCCTGGTTTGAGCTCAGCTGAACAAAGGCAAGAATGCCTGCATGCAACTCAAACAAACAAGCAAGAAAAAACACATGGAAGAAAAGGTGCTCCCACCAGGAACCCCAATGCTTTTGCTGCCCACACCCTGGACACACTACTTGGAGAGCTGGACCCTGCACTGCTACAGCAGGACCCAGAGCGGGGACCCTCAGCCGGGCACAATGATGGTCCTATTCTGCTGATCACAAGCTTAATCCTCTTTGGTTTTTAATTGGCATTTGGGCTAAGCTGATTTAAACCTCTTCACCTTGTTGGGTCCCCCCCCTCCCCACTTCTTTCTTTTCTCTTTCTGGTTTTTTTTTTTTTCCCTCCTTCTTGTTTTTTTTTGAACCCAATAACAACGCTGCCATCACCGAGCTCCCGGCACAATGACATCTTTGTGAGAAGGCGAGAGGAGAGGAAAGGGGAAGGGAGGGGGAGCGGGGAAAATGTGCTGAACCTACTGGGAAACAATGCTCAGTTTGTGGAGCAGCCTTGACCACTGGCAGAGCACCCGCTTCAGCTGTGCCACGTTAATAAACGCCCTGTCCCATCTGCAGCCCCAGCGCCTCACCTGTGCCCCCCTCCCCAGTGCCCTCCAGTCTCACCAGTGTGGCATGGTGATGCTGTGTCCCATCCCCAGGGTGCTTCTGGTGTCCCTACAGCCCAATGCCAGGCTTGTTCTGTGCTGTTCCAGGCCATCAGCTGCTGGGAGGAGGATGGAGGAAGGTACACACAGTGACTGTCCCCGAGATGGGTCTTGCTAGCAGCTCCCCACATCCAGGCTCTGCTGTGGTTGTGGTTTTCCTCTTCAGCCTCTGCTCCTGAGTTGATGCAATAGTGAGACATGATCTAAGTTGAAAACCACAAGAAACAGCAATGCCTTCATTACTCTCCTTCCCAGATTTATCACCGAACAAGCACCTCAAAGGATGCTGCTTGTGGGTTTGGAGGATTGGGAGCAAATAAAACAGCAATAAGAGATCGTGGTGCAAAACCATAGGGGTGTGAGAAGCTGGGCAGTGCACGGTGAGCAGCAAGACCACGTTCCCTATAGTGTGGTCCATGTGCCCATGGGGCAGGTGCTGGAGTCTACTCAGTCCAAGGAGCTTGGGTTTACGGATAGCCATGAAAATCTATGCTCTTACCAGGCAATTCTGAATGAACTTCCACCAGGACTCAAGCATTGCTCTTGGCTGGCCAGGAAACGAGTGGAGCATCAAAGCAGTGGAAGCCACTCTTTGCACTAGAGGGGAGAAAGAGAAAAGGGGATGAAAGAGGGATAAATGTCAGCCCTAGCACCCCCCAGCTGCACTGCAGGTGATTACGGCCACAGAATTCACCCAGCATCCCTCATCCCCAAGGACCTCCAGCCCAGGAGTTACAAGGCAGAGCCAAATGCTACAGACCTCATTCAAAAGAACCCATTTTTTTCCACCTGCCCTGTGGGGAGCTGTGGTCCCCAGGCTTCCCCCTGCCACTGGATCTGCTGAAACAAAATCAAGCCCAGCCCCAAGACCCAGAGCTTGTGCAGATCTGGGGATGCTGAGTGCTGTAGCATGGCCATCCAAGGCAGCCCTGCAGCGGTGATGCTGGATCTCAGTAGGACCACAAGCTGCTTTCCCCACCCCATCTCTCTTTGCCCTCCTGGGTTGCCAGCACAGATTTATTTTTTACATACTGGTTTGCCTTGTGTATTTCCCCTCCACATAAACCTTGCTTCATCTGTGGCAATTCATGGGCTACACACAGATTTAAGTGCCCAGTGCCAAATTTACTTGGCATGTTTAATAGGGGAAGGCACTGGGGCTGGAGAAAGATGCTTTCCTCTTGCCCTTCAGTCCCATAAATCACTGATAACGGTATAGAAACCAGAGAGGATCAGTGGAAAGGAAGCAATAAGCCAAGGATGGAGGCTCAGCAACGCAGAGTAGTGATGCCAAAGCCCCATCCTCCAGCCCACGTCCACTCCATGACGGCGTACGAGCATAAAAAGTGAGAAAAAGGCACAAAAATCCCTCCCCCCCCCCCCCCCCAAGTCCAAGCAGTGAGAAATCAGCTGAGCGGCCTCGGCTCAGCTGAGCAGCTAAGAGCCTTAATGCATTTTTGTGGGTGTTAGGGAATGAGTTCCCATTCTTGCACACGCGGGGCTGGAGGTGCTGGGTCGCCTCCAAGGGATCAATGCCTGCATGGGGATGGAGGCCTCAGCCCTGAAATGGGGGTGATGGAGCTCATGCTCCAACCCAATGGGAAAAAAACTAAAAGAGATTCAAGGTTCAGCTCATCCCATACATTCAGACTTTCAGTTTTCTTGCTCTCTTGGAGACAGGTAGATGGGGAGGCATTGAGAAGCACCAACACAACCTCATGGAGCACTGAGATCACCACCAAACAGCATCCATTCACAATGGGCTGTGCAGATAAAGCAGCCCAAAATAAATACCTCAAGCACCCGAAGAGAATCAATCAATCAATCAAAAAGCTCCCAGCAGATCGGGTGATATTCCTGCTCCTATCTGACCTCAGTGCCATCATCTTTGTCCCTACAGACCGCCCATTGGGTGCATGGAGCCCTATGGGCCACGTGCAGTGCAAGGATGATCTTGGTTGTGTTTTGCACTGATATTATTCCCCCACCCCCAATCTTTTAACAGCCACAAAACGTTCTCAGTCCAACAAAAGGGGGAAAAAAAAAATAATAATCAGACAGCTGCTTCGTTAGTATTTCTGCAATACGCGGTAATACAAATGTGGGCTGAAGCCACCGCGAGATCGTTTGGCAAAAAGCAAGCCAAAATATCCCCCGTGACACAAAGCAAATTTTAACAACCACCCTAAAAATATGCTGTAGAAAGGACCGGATGCTCACGTTGGTCTCATCCCCATTGCAGAAATGGGAGATGAATCCAAAGGAGAGGATCTGGGGGCGACGCTGGGGTGAACGCCATGGGCGGGAGAGGGAAAACGTGGGTGAGGAAGGCTAGGGTGAACACACGGGGCACGAGTGGGGTGTGGGGCCATTGTGGGATATGGGACCGTGGGCAGAGACGTGGGGCGGCTGCAGCCACGAGCGAGCATCGGCCATTTTATGTCAGCTGCCTAAAATGGTGGCTCGCACCTTTTTTTTCCCTTTCCGCTACCGTGCCAGCACGCATGCACCCACGGAGAGGGGAGGGAGAGGGCCGCAGCCCCCTGCATACGAGGGTGCAGGGAACAGGAGCCAAGATGGAATTAGAAGGGAGAAATTAAAGGAGGGGAAGGGGAGGGGTGGGAGGGGGGGGGGGTGAGCTGGAAGGATGCGCTCGCCTCGACGCGGCCCATCCGCCCTTGGCTTTATGCTGTGGCTTTATCCTATGGAAGGAAGGCATCGAGGGGGGAAAAAAAATGGGGGGAAAAGGAAAAGACATGCAACGTTTGGGCGAGGACAGCGGAGGGGGCAGGGATGCGCGTGGGGCGCGGGGAAATCTTCCCTGCTTTCTTCACTGAGCCCCCCCAACCCCCCCCCCCCCCTTTTTTTTCGCCCTCCCTGCAATCCCGCTTTGACTTTTCCCACAGAAGTAGCCAACCTCCAGGAATGCAAATGACATTCATTATGCAAATGCATGCAAATCAGGTTTAACTATCGGAAGAAGGGCTCAGAATTGCTAATGGGTTAACTCTTTCGCGCACAACCATGACAACAAGAGCCCTCATCGCGCTCGCGCTTTGTGCTTCTCCATCACTCCCCAGCACCCCAGCCCCGTGCCCTTACTGGGATCCCCATAAGCGTGGGATGAGGGCCACGGGGAGGGTGGAAAGGGGAACAAAGCACGGGGAAAACAAGAACAACAAAAACCCCATTGGCGTGGGAGTGGCTGCCCCTTCGTTAGACGCCGGTGGGAGATGAGACAAAGGCTGAAATACAGAAATGGAAGGAGGGGAAAGAAAAGAAGAAGAAAAAAGGAAAGGGAGGGGAAAAAAAACAACACACAACCCACCAGGCTGCTATCAAACACACATGAAATACGTCACTGCTGTGCATGGGCAAAGGGTGATGGTACCCTCCAAGGTTTGGCCATTTTGCATCCAGGAGGGTGCAGAGCCATCGTCCCCAGCAAGAAAAATACATCGCTGAAATCCCAGCCTTCTCTTTTTCCTTTTCTTTCCCCCCCCTTTTTTTTTTTTTTCTCCTGGTATCAGGGGAATAAAGCAGTAAATAAAAGAAAAAAAAAAAAGTGACACCATTTCTCATGGTGTTATCACCCGGGAGGGATGGAGTGCATGGGAAACTGGCCGTGATGCAGCAGTGCTGCAATGCGCCCGGGATGCTCCAAGCACACCAAGGCCATGCTGGGCTCGAAGCAAAAACCTCAGGGCAGAGCCCCATGCCTGCTGCAGGGGGCCGAGATGCATGCACAGCATATGGCTAGGTCATTAATAAGGGTTAGGGTCAGGCTTTTATTGATCAGCATTAATAGTATCGTGTTTCCATGCGCTGGAATGCGCGCTCTTCTTTATGTCTTTCACCTGATCCCAGGCTGCTTTGCAAGCTAAAATGTTGAGCGTTTCGCCAAGCCTCAAGTGTCAAAATATAAAGGAATAGATTAGAGAACCCCTCCCTACCAAAACAAGGATGAGGGAGGAATAAAAATAAAACTACCATGTGGGTTTCTGTATTTACCCTCTGTCCTCTAGCTGGGAATCTACCAGCCGTGCTCTGCTGCTGAGCGCACCTCCAGTTGCTTTCGATTTCCAAGTATAGATGTGATTCCAGAAAGCTGGAAATGGGGGATTTTCATTCTTACCATCATTTCCAATATTGATTTCTTATGAATTAAATGCACGCACGGTGGGAGGTTGGTGGGTGCAGCCATCCCAGCGCCAACAGCCGCTTATCGCTTATGGCTGAGACTCAGCATCATTATCATATCGTGGTGCTGAGGAGGCAAACTTCCTTAGGAAGGTGCTTTGGATGCTTCCTTAAGAGTGCACAGATCATGTGTAAATTGTCATTTGGGAGGGATGGTCACGGGGTGGGACTTCACACATACCTGGAGTCAATGGCATCCCCAGCGCCACAGCAAAGGAGGAGAGGAGACGGCTGAAAGGAGAGTTCATGCTTTTAGCACAGTGTGGAAATCACCCGACTTTATCAAACCTCCCCCCGTTGAGTCACGTGAAAAAAAGCGTTATTAAGCATGATTAACCATTTTCACTATTATTATTAATAAAGGAACTCCTGTTTATTCCCTTTGCTTTTCCTTCCTCCTCCTTCTCTGTCCCATCTGATCCCTTAGAAGCCATCCCCATTAGCCTCACCCCGCTTTGCACCTTTTATCATCACCTCTTTGGCCCCAAGGAGATCATTTTGGCTGCCCCAAAGCACAAAGCAGCGCTCTGGGGGCATGGAAACACCAACACACACAGCCTCCATCCCAACCCATTGGAAGTCAGCTTGGAAGTCAGAACCCCACTATCAAAGTGAACACATTTATCCATGTTTATAGGAGCGCAGCCTGGCAGCTTGGGGAATGATATGGTTGGGGAAGAGAAGGGTAAAAAAGGAAAAATGACAAAGAGTAGGAAAAAGAAGCAGAATTTTTACATTGAGGTGTCAAAAGAAACCATTGTTTGCAGAAGTTGGAGATCATGGGGAGAGGAAGGGCTGAGTGATTTTGGATGGCCACCACCACGGGATGCGAGGCCTTGGTCCTCACTTGGATTTTCCAGCTCTGTCGACACGTTTACTCCTCATCATCCCCAGCAGCATCAAGAAAATGCCCGGGAGGTGCATTGTGAAGGGAAATGTGGCTGGGGTGAGACCGGGTGGCCGAGCATCCTCCCCTCAGTTGCACCAATGGCCATATATGCACCACTGTCAGAAAACCCAGCTGCATTCTGTCGTACACCCCCAGTTTTCCCCATCCTGGATGTGGATGTCATGAGAAATGAACAAGGGCACATCAGAAGCACCACATACAGAGCGATGCCCTTCTGCATCCCATCATGCACGGACAACGCTCGTGGGACAACCCCATGCCCTAAGGAAAGCACCTGTGTCAAGAACCCTGACTTCCTACCACTTCCATCCCAGCAAAGGCAAAAAGGGGAAGAGGATTTTGCAGCAGCAAACAGGGGGGTGTGGGCAGAGCCGGGGGCACTCGATGCCCATCAGCTCACAGCATTTCGGGGCAGAACACAGCTGGGAAATGCAATTGGGTGGTGGAACCTCAACTCCTCTTGAGGTCATGGTTGGGATTTGCGCTTCGAGTGTCAGCCCTGAGGACCCAGGAGGCAGCGTGGTTATTTTTAAACCACGATTTTCTCATCTCAGTGTTTTCTCAGCCCTATTTTAAAGCCGGCTCACGAAGCATTTGGGGGCCAGACTCCGTTTTTTCAGCAAGAAGAAAAAAAAAAACCTACCAACCCCACCACCCCCTTTTATTTTTTTTCCCCCCCTTTTTTTTTTCCTAATTTTCCCAAAGACCTCAGAGGCGTGAGCACTCGAGAGTCAAATTTGCCCAGGACCTGCATCCCTTAAGAAAGCAGTGCTCATTCGCCTTCCACAAACTCTGCAGCAGCAACAAAAGTCCCTTTCAAGCCCTTCCAGACGCAAGTCCTTCAGCTCAATTAGTCAGGCACACAGGGACACAAAAAAGCCTCCCATTCAGGCTAGTGGCTGGCTGCGGAGGACAAGGGTGAAGAAAGGATCTTTCTCCCACGCTTTCACTGGGTGTCATAACAAGCAGAAAGCCCTCTTATGGGAGGATTATTGGAGATAAGAGCCCAGGCAAGGGGCTGGGGCTGCGGGAGGAGAGCACGGAGGATGCCGAGGCTCCCACCAG
This sequence comes from Alectoris magna, assembly GCA_030625065.1. Classification (NCBI taxonomy): domain Eukaryota; kingdom Metazoa; phylum Chordata; class Aves; order Galliformes; family Phasianidae; genus Alectoris; species Alectoris magna. The sequence continues at coordinate 819,924 of CM060589.1, forward strand.
GGCAAGCACGGTGCACGTTCAAAAACGATGGTGCTGGCCCCCTCTGCCCATGCACAAGCTGAATAATCCTGGTTTTCCATGGCAACCCGCAAAGCAGAGAGCCTCGCAGCCGTGGGTTCTGCGGCCGTGCGCAGTGAGTGCTCCAGAAAGCACCCAGCTCCTCTGGAATGGAATGGCCTTGAGATAAAACTCCATTATTTTTTTTAAATATATATATATATGTTTTAATAGGGAACAGGTTTCTCTGGGCTTTGGTTGTTCAAAGCGAAACCAAAGCAGAGGAAGGAAGCAAACTCCCCAGAAAATGGGTTCTGTGCAGAACCCACGGCTGTCAGTGGCCCATTCACCCTCTGCAGCTCCCAGGAGCCCCTGGACACCAACAACTCCTCATGGCATCAACCCAAGCTTCCAAGCAAACACCATCCCTGATACCCTTCATCAGCCACAGTTACGTTCCCAGTTCCCCACACCTTTCCCCATCAACTCCACATGCATCTCCAGAGAGCACTGCCAAGTCATCCAAAGACACAATTCCTTTCCATTTTATTTTTCCCCCTACAGCTCATTTATGGAAGATGAGGACAGCCCAGCCCATGGTGGGTTGAGGGTTCAGGAGGCTACAAAACCAGCTTGAGGCTCAGGAACCCACACAGAACCCATCAGCCCCAATAGTAGGGTATGGGGCCCTTCCCTCCCTCCGACACTGACTGAAAGGTAGAGCAGAAGGAAGGGCTGAAACAAAGCTGACACCTCAAGGGAAGCTCTTCCTCCTTCCCAAGGAGCATTCAGTGCCTCCAAAAGGGAACCACAGTCCTGCAGTCCCTCATCTCCTCCCCATTACCCACACAGTGCCTTTCAAAGGGAACAAAATGGATCCAAGGACAGATATATATACATATATATATACACACATTTTTTTCCTCCAAACAAAACAATTCCGGGCTGGCCAGTGCCCACATCACACACACCCATGCTCATCCCCAGCACTTATTAATCACATTTTTTGCCAAGATCCAGGTGCAGGGATTTGAGACCGAATTCACACACACTTGGCATTGCCCCCTTTGTCCCTGCCCTGGTGACACCAAAAGCCCTGAAAGTGGAATTAGAATGATTTTTACACCTCCTAGGGCTGTCAGAGCCACAGCTTAGGGATTACACAGCTCAGCATCGTAGCCACGAGCACTGGCTCTCAGCAGCAGCAGGGCAAATCCTCATGTCACACCAGCACGAGACCGCCGATCGGAGCACATTCAGCCAGGAGCTGCTCCCACCCTCACAGACCTCAGCGATCTGCTCTGTGATTCAGCTCTCAACACATTTCCCATCTTTTCCTACAAAACCCACCACGACAGCACCACTTTGCAGACGCTTGCCTGCTCTCGAGCCCCCCGGCCAGCAGCCATCCCCTTTTCATTGCATTCTAGAGAAAGCAGAGAGCAGAGCTGGCACGCACACTTTGCTATCTCCATCCCTAAAAACCCTGCAGGGCAACCAGAACGTGGCTTTAGGACTATTTTTAAGGCCCCCTACCTCGATGGCAGTGCTGTCACATTGTCCCAGGCCAGCCAAACCTCCTGCAACATGGGGCAAACGGGGAGCAGGGAATCTGCCAGCGGCTTTGCTTTCACATCCAATCACCCTCAGAGCATCACAGCGACCAACACAGCCCCACCAGTGCCTAGCTCAGCATTTTCCTCCCTGCCGCTGCCGCAGAGGGAAATACTGTCAGCTGTCCCCCCAGGGCACCCGTCGACTCCCATTTGGTGGATGCCATGTGCCACGTTGGCTTGTTGAGGGGGTAGGATTGGAGAAAGGGATGCCCAGTGCTAATGCAGGGCATGGCAAGACCCATTGCAGAGCACTGAGAAGTCCCAAACCTACAATAGGGGCAGAGCTCAGGGGCACACAGTTCATGCAGAACACAGCCCCGGGATGCTGTTCCCACTGCCAAAATTCAACAGGGCCCGATTTGGTTCCTCCATGAACTCAGTGTGCCCACTCAGATGCTTTGTCATAATCCCAAGGTGAAAATCACACCCTTGGAAACCCTCGGGGCTTGGGAGTCCTGATTATTTGAAGAGGAACGGCTGCTCCCAGCACAAAGACACAGCCTCAGGACAATGAGGAGCAGACCCACACAGACCCGACATTCCCAAGCATTGCCTTGGGAACAGGGCAAAGCACAGACCCCAAAACCCCACTGCTCCCTCGTGAGCATCACCAAAATCCATCCATCAGCACTGCAACCCTGCTGCAATCACTTGGGGCTTGAAACATAGATATTCCCATATTTAGACAGGCACACACATACAGTTTCTTTGTGACTGCACTCCTCACCACCTCCCTGGCCCATAGCGTGAGGGACCCAATGGGTCACAGTGGGGATGATGAAGGCTGGAGACCTCGGAAGGCTTCAGCCATTTGGTTGAAGCAAAGGCAAGTCAACCTCAGGTTCATTCCTAGGATATTTCAAGGTGAAAATGATGCACCGAGTTGAAATCGCCGTTTGTCAATAGTTACATTTGTTTAAGCCAGTTCTTCTCAATCACTCATTGACCCACCGATTAATTAGTATCACCTTTAATCCTTTCTTTGCTCCCACCAAGCTGCTTCAAGCATGAAAAAGGACACAGAGGGCTGATCTCTCAGTACAGAACATGCAAGCATATCTCCCATTAACGTCTCCAGCTGTTAGGTAGACACAAGGGAGAGACGAGCAGACAGTGCTGAGTGTTGAGCACTCAAATCACAGTGTCCAAGCAAGCTTAAACAGCCCCATATAAGCTACAATTTAGATCAACGTCACGCCAACACACAGGGCTCCTATTGCCAGCACATTCTGGGAGCAAAGTGGTGAGAGGAGGAAAGAAATAAAGGTAGAGAACAAGATGCCTGCAGGATTTCGGCTCCCAAAGGCCTGGGGATGGCCACGCTCACACTCACCTACCACATTGACATGAGCCTGTAAAGAAGTTCTGCTAAGACAGAGAGTACCTGAGAGCATACTGAACCACACAGGGTGGGAGAAATGGGGCTGTTGAGTATTGGCTCCCATTCAGAAGTGCAAGATTGCACCCAGCAGGGATGAGGTGAGCAGGGAATGGGTCGGATGCTGAGCATCCCCTGCCCCATGTGGTCACCAAATTCCCTACAGGGCTTCGCCCTCATCCCAGGTCACCAGCCCCATCTCTGCCCGTGCCTTTGTTAGAGCTGAGCAGGTGACAGCATCACACCACAGCCTATGGCAGCACCGCCTCAACCCCGTGCCCACCAGGATTGGTCACCTGGGAAAACCAAAAGATGATGGCACACTGCTCCTGGCCCCTGATTGGCGCCGTCCTTCCTCCCCCTCCCCAAACCCAATCCACTGTCCAATGGAGGGTGGCACGTGGCTGCTCCCCAGCAATAAAAGCGCCTCACCCACTGCGCTGTCCCCAGTGAGCCACTTGCACGAGGACACACGGCTGTGCACAATGCCCACCCACACCCAAACACCTGCTGGTGGCACCGGGCACCTCACAGGGGACAGCTGCACAGAGACATCCTGCTGCCACCAAAGCCAGGTGGCCGACCCCATCCCACGCTCAGGCATAGGACAAGCCCCATAGGAACCCTCCACGGGCTCAATGCTCTCCATCCCTCCACTCTACGCCATGTGTCTCTGGCCTGGGATGTGCCACCGGCCTGGAGGAACAGCAGGGGACGCAATGAAAGCACATGGAAACGTCCTTCTGCCCCAGCACCAGGCTACAGGACAAGAGCAGCACCCGAGCACACACAGAAGAGGTGGGCAAGGGGGGTTTCCTGGAGTCACCCCCAAGGAAATGGGCTCGGGGAGGTGGCACATGCACCGAGTGAGTCTGAATTACGGGGCTGTGGATGAAGAAGTGAAAATGGTCTTGTTTATTAAATTAAAGTCGTCATAGGAGCATGACTCATCTCTCACACTGCATCCCAAACTACAGCCTTCCCCTTGCACAAGGTCCCAGGGATAGTTGCTTCCGAGCTCCCTCTCCCCTTTAAGAAATAAAAATCAAAACGAATAAAGTAAAAATAAATAACAATAATATCCTGGTGAGCACAAGAACAAAACGAGCGGGTCCAACACGGGTCAAAAGCCAGCTCTTTTTCCACACCTCTCCCAAAGTGCAAAGCTTTCAATACTCCTTTCCAAAATCAGTTCGGCTGCTATCGCTCACGTACTTCTTTTATTCAGAGCTTTGCCCACACCCCCTCCACCCTACCCAACCTTGGAATCACCGGCATGAGATCATATGTAATATATATATATATATATCCTAACCCACTCAAAGAGCTTTGTGTTCTTCAAAGCAGCATCAAGACATTGTCCAAATGGGCCGCCAGGTTGGGCAGGTGGCATCTAAGCAGCCTGGCTATAGCAGAGGGTAGGGAGAACCCGGTGCACATCTCTGACCCCGAGTTCCCTTCTAAAGCAAGGCAGGTAGAAAAGCTGGATACCATAAGAAGAGGCCAAGAGGTAACACAGTGAAGGGAGCGAGGATTGGTGTGAATTGGCATTTGGAGAGGATAAATAATGGAAGAAAAGAAAATCAAGCTCCCCCCCATTCATCTCGCGCCGCTTCAAAGGCAAATGAAATAGATATTCCAGTTAATAAATCCCCAATCTTGGATCAGAGAAACGTTCGTAGGCAGAGGGTGGAAAGAAGAAAGGGAGCGTTCGGATAGAGGGACAAAAAAGAGGGAAGAAAAGGGAAAAAAAGAAACCCAAAACACAAAGAAAGCCGCAAGAAACCATTTTCCAAATCACTGCATCGCTCTTTCTAATCTGGATACCAAGTTATCTCTGTCAGGGAATGAAGCTAAATAGATTGGAAACAGTGGAGGGGGGGGGGGGGGGGAGGGAAAAAAAAAGAAAGGAAGAGAATCCAGTGTTGATATTTGCAAAACAACCATTAATAAACAAGTGCTCGGCGGCTGCTTTATTAAACAGATAATCCAGCGCGGTAATCTGTATTGATTTATGGGTTCTGTGATGCTATAGGAGCAGTTACGCAATGAGAGTTGATCCTCGATCTGCAGTGTTGGGTCCTTTGCTTCACTAATTCACAATCTGATGGGACGTTTGACTTTGTTAATTCAATTACGGTCAGCAGCCGAGGGAAAGAACGGCACCGTCCTCGTTTGGCTCAAGGCAGAAGCAGAAAACCCGTTCTTAAAAGGAGACAAATCAGGTCTTGAAAGCAAGAAAGAATGAAATCCTACCTCGGTTTTAATTCCGGTCTCAAAAAGTTGCCTTTCTTTCTTTTTTTTTCCTCCCCTCCGTTCTTCCTTTTTTTTTTTCCACCTCTCGTTTCCTTGATCTTCTTCCTTTCTTTCTCTTTCATTTCTCTTTTTTGTTTTCTTCCTCTGGATGGATTTCCTTTCTTCTCCACATCCTCCTCAGGCGTGTAATGGGGTTATTTTTACTTTCGGTTATCTAGCTTTATGAAGAATCGACACCACTCATACAGCTAGATAACCAAAGATAACAACCAACCCCTGAAGTCAACAGCACTAGCAGGAAAAGGGGCAACCTCCTCTTCTCCAAGGGCTTCCAGGCATGTGGCTTTTTAGAGAGGGAACCGAGGGAGGAAACGAATAAACAGAGATGCAAGGATTAGCAGTGGGATCCGTAATGCCAGCACGCAGCTACAGCGGGGCCCTGAGGCTGCAGCCCAGGCAGAGCATCGGTGCCACGGGCAGAACCGGGCCCTTAGAAACACCATTTGGAGCAGAATTACGAGTCAGCCAAGCAGGAACGGCCCGGTTTTGGGGGGGGGGGGGGGGAATCGAGCCCCTTTCCAGCTTAAACCTGTTTCTTTTGCAAACAAAACGACGTCGTGCAGGTGCTGAGGATTAAGGCCGCGTTATTTTTTAATAACCCCGAGCTCTGTCAAAATAATACATCCAAGGCGGTGATAATGAAAGCAAATAGAATTTGCACCCGTAATTTAGGAGACATAAAAGGACGTATCCCCACCCACGAATGCATTTAACGTTCGCCAAACAAAACGACTGCAGGAAAAAAAAAAACATAAAAACAAAAAACGAAGCCTGCAGCTTCAAATAAATAATAACTTGGGTTGCTTTGAATGCAGCCCGGATCTGGGGTTAAAGGACGGGATGAACGAACGCCGAGGAGACGATGGTAAAGAAGGGAAGAGGGAAAGGAGGGAGCGACTCCCGCCCGATGCTCAGCACCGCCGGCCCCGCCGAGGCACCGCGCCCGGCCCCGCGTACCGCTTAGTGCTGCTGGGCGGGGGGGGGGACCCGCAGCTCCGCTCCTTCCCCGCGGGCCCGGCCTCCCTCTGCCCTTTCTTCATCCTCGGGAGCCGCAGCCCTCCCCTCTCTCTCTCTCTCTCTCTCCACCTTCCTCGGAGGTTCCGCTTTCCTCGCATTCTCTTTTCCCCGAGAGGTAACCGCATCCCACCCGGGGATGCCCTACGGGCCTCACCCTTCCTCCCACCGCCGGCGGAGCTGCCTCTCCGCAGTGCCTCCATCCCCCCCGGATGACCGGCCTCCATCCTCCGGAGTTGAAAAAGGGATGGTGGTGGCTTAGGGGGGGGGGGGGGGGTGGACCCCCATCCCGCCCCCTCCCCCAGCAGCCCGCATCCCTCTGTCCTGCCTTCACCTGCAGTCCGCTCCTCGTGGCGGGGGGGGGGGGGGGGGGGGGGGAGTCTCCGCTCGTCTTCCTCCACCTGCAGCCTCCTTTGCTCGGGGCGGCCGAACAAGATCCACACTGCAGGGGGCGCGGAGCCGCGAGCTCCGAACCTCCGAGCCTTGCAGATGGGCACGGCACGGCACGGCACGGCACGGCACGGCACGGCACGGCACGGCACGGCACGGCACGGCACGGCACGGCACGGCACGGCACGGCACCTACCTGCTGCCCGCAGCCTCTGCGCCGGGGGGGAGCGGAGCGCGGCACTTTTCATTCATGCTTTCCCACTCCCGGCCCTCAGCTCGGCCTCTCATTGGCTCTGCCTCTCCTGACGTCACCCTCTCTGACTCCGCCCCTCTGCAGCGCCTATCGCTTCATCAATGGCCGGGGAGGGGCCGCTCTCACGCACCGCCGCCACCCCTCACCCCCATCCTTGTGTGTGTCCCCCCCCCACCCCCCATCCCCACTCCCCCACCCCTGAGCAGCCGTCCCCAGAGCTCCCAGCGCAGCAGCCCCCCCCCCCCCTCCCGCCTCCAGCACCTCGCTATGCGACCAGCGCCCATCGCCACCATCGCCCGTTGCCACCAACTGCCACCAACCGGCTTCGGTCACCGCCGTTCTCAGCCCCACTGCCCGGCCCTGGTGGGGGGGGGGGGCTCAGCCCCACGGCCCCCGCGTTGTGCACACCCCGGGAGGAGCTCAGACGCTGCTTTTATTGCCGTTGTTCTGACCCCGCAGGCTCTCTATTAATTACCCTTTCATTTTTTCCCTCTTACCGCAAGAGATAGCATCAAAATTAATAACGCGATTTATCCTCAAACAAAAACAACAACAACAAAAAATGGCCTGTTTGGATTTTTTTTTTTTTCTCTGTTCTCTTAAAATTCCTCGTTGCCTTGATTTTATTATTATTATTATTATTATTATTATTATTATTATTATTATATCAAAACAGCCCTGCTGTTTCGGTGTTAGAAACGGGGCTGCACGTTTTGGGGGCTGTCCGGGATGGCCATCTCCTGCATTGCAGCCATCAGGGCCGCGTCCCACCCCCCCCCTCCCAGGACCCCTTCTCCCAGTTTCCCCCATTAGGGATACTGGAGCTGCTGCCCTCGCTCTGATGTGAGCGCTACGGCCGAGGCCCGGGGCAGGCGGAGAGGAGCTACCGGGGAAATGAGGTCCTGGGGAGCCAAGGGGAAGTCGGGAACCCCCCGGCCGACGTTACGGGCAGACCCGGCCCCGCATCCAGCGCGCTCTGCCCCCGCCGGGCCCGCAGCATTACCTCCACTCACCCCCTCTCTCTGCTTTCCCGCACACCCGAAGGTGCTCGGGGTCTCATTGCCTTCTTTCCCCGTCCCCCCGTCCCCCCCCCCCCTCCCCGAACGTTCACTTCCAGTCCTTCTCGAGGGTCAAAACCGCAACCGAGGGCAGAGCGCCCGCCCCGCTCCGCTCGAGCCCCCGCGTTCTGCTCCCACTTCACCGCTTCCCCGACACCCACTCGGGCATCCGCCCCTCCGCTCCGGGGATGGGGGCAGAGCCGGGCCCTCGCTGTGAGGCCGGGTCCTACGGGGACAGCAGGGAGAGGGGCTAAGGGAAGCTAATGGGGGGGGTTACGAGGGGTTATCGGGGGGGTCGGGAGGAGTTACCGCAGCGGCTCCGCGCACCCCATTCCCTCCGGCAGCCAGGAGGATTTTTGCAGACATAACCTTAATTTCCCCCTTTTAATTCACCTTAAAATAAATACATAAATAAATAAAAAATCGACCTCATCATCGTCATAATAAAATAATAAAAATCTATAATTTTAAGCCCTTCGCTGATCATATATACCTAAAACCTCCCGAAGAAGACCCGCGATTCCGACCGCTCTTCATCCCGAGAGCGAAGCACCGAGTTCAAACTTCAGCTTTTCCCAATGACGGCGCATTTCTGCCATCCCAGAGACGTCCCGGGCCAAGAGGACACGAGCGGACTGCAGGAGACGCCCGGGTGTGTTTTGGGTTTCATTAGCAAATGAAAAACCCCCCGCTCCATGGTTTGCTGCTTTACGACAAAGTCCCTTACGCAAACTGAAGCCAGACAAAAATGCAAACAAATACAATGAGCAGCCGCACAGACCGAAGCTG